>JABSTR010003738.1:0-59695 GCA_013339765.2 Haemaphysalis longicornis | reverse complement strand
TTTTAGTACCATGGATTGGCCGCTCGAAACAGCGCCAAGCTGTACGGAGTTTCTTTGATTTTACTTAGATTACTTTAGCCCCATTTAAAAATTGTAAATTATCTGACCCAAGCTCCGAACAAAAACCAAATGCGTGTAAGTCCGTTATCCGTTATCCGTAAGTTGTTGTTGTTGTTGCGCCTTTAGAGTATGGCACATACCCAATCAGGGGAGCGGCCAATCAACAGAGTAGGGTTAAAATGAATGGAATTCTTATCTAATAACGAGACGCTTAGGAAAGATAATTTAGACCAGTCCGCGACAGTTTTTGTTCTTTTTCTCACGTGCCCGGCTCTTTCTGGGGCCTTTTCTTCCCCCATCCCCAAACCTCAAGTAAACGCCGGCAAACCTTCCTGCATTTTTCAGTAATGAGCCTTCTCTCTTCTCTCACTCTTCGGAAACAGTGACACTCGGAATAAAACCCTAAGCTGACGGGAACGCTAACGGTCGACACAAGCGAGATTGTTACCTCACTTGCTATTTATTTTTAACAGCAGAGGTGTTTTAAACTCTTGGTTGCACCATCCATAAACAGAAAAACTAAAATACCAAGGAAATACCAAGCACACGTGAGCGTGTGTCTCGTGAGATGCGCCCGGCATCGTCCAGGCTTGCGCATGGGATTGAGCCACGTTAGGGGCTCGAAAAAGAAAAGATAAAATGCCGAGCGCACGTTCTGGTCAGCGTTTAAGCAAACAGCGTCGCCGACAAAGGGACCGTCGTCTGCTCCTGACGTCACTCGATCTGCGTTTCTAGGGCCAACCACCTTCGCTCATAAAACTGGGAGCTGCCGCCGCCGCGGTTGTTGTTGTTGTTTCACGTCTTTATTTCACTTAAATTGCCCCTGGGGACTGCTGTGAAATGAAAAAAAAAAAAAACCCTTAATGGCATCAAAAATGAAGAAGCGAGGTCCTGGGCAGTTGCGGATCGGGGGCCCACGGCGCCATTGTCCATTGCGGAGGTCTTCCGGTGTGCCCCTCAGGCGGTATGCCCGAGGGCGAGGAGCCTGGCGCCAGTGGGCGGAGCAGCTGGATCCAGAAAGAACTCGTCCAATGCTCGCCAGAGCTCGATGGCCGTCGCAATTGGGCTAGATGAGTCCGGGAAGGCCCAAGCCCGCAGGGAGGTCGGGCGTACCTCGGGCCGCAGAGTGGCCAGGGCTCGAGTCCGGGGCAGCGAGTAGAGCGGACAGGCCCAAAGCAGATGCTCCAGGTCCGCTCGAACTAGGCACGTATCACACGAGCCTAAGCTGTGACGGGATGAACTAGCGTTTTTGGGTGTACGGAAACGCTGCAGTAAAAATGGAGTTAAGAGTGTGCCAGACTGGACTTGGCGGATGGCGACTTGCTGCCGACGACTGAAGACATGGCCAGGAAGATGAGGGATGTCCAAGGGTTTTGTGGGCGCTCGTTAAGTATTCCCGGCGATACTTCTGTGACAGAACTGTTACCGACTCTGTTCCGCGCACATGGGTGTGGGGCGACGAAAGGAGATCCGGACGCCCGAAGAGGAGGTCGCATATCAGGCAGCGCGCCGCACTGCCAGGGGAGAAATGCAATCTCCCAGAAGAACAAGGAGAAGAAGTAGTGCAGGCCTTCAACGGCGGGGGAGCACTCGACGAAGACTTTGCGGTGGCGTACGATTAAGTATACTAAGACTGGAGAGGGCACTGTGCAAATAAAGCACTTATATAGTACTTTGCTTTGCGTTTGATTTGATATTCTGATGAGCGCCATATATATACACAGGGTAAATGGCTCTCAGGGACTTTTATGGCGCCCGTCGGGTTTAGCTTTATTGAGACGATCTGAGCTCTGGTGTGACATCAGGTTTGCACCGTTGTTTAAGTTGGCTGTGATTGTCTTTTATTTAGTCTGTTATTTCCGGTAAATTCTATACTGTCCATCCCTACGAAGGTTTTTACACAAGCAGGTATCACCAAACACCCAATAATATTATTTATACATCGCTAAAAAGAGAAATACAATGAATATTCTCTGCAGTAAAGTTAGAGTACAAAGTTTTCAAGCACGAAGGAAATTACACGTTAGAAACGGAAAACGGCGGGCAAAGCGGCAGCTTTTACTCAAAGGAATAACCAAATCACTGCACACGGGTAGATCTGTGACTTCGGCCTCTTGGGCAATAGGCGTATGGATTCCATCAGCGGGATTGCCCCTTAAAGAAAAGATCAGCCACAAAACATCATCCATCGCCACTGAGTTGACAGCTGTCAGAGCAGCACTCGTTTACATAAGCGGAGTCCTGCTCGGCGGTGGGTAATTCTATCCTATTCCCGACGAGCCTTGCAAGTTCTAAAGGAGCCGCCTGATTGCCGCCCCCAACTTTTGTGGGATTTGAGTGACATATACATAAGTACGGTGCGCGAATGACATGAAATTTGCCTTCAGCGGCTACCAGTTCATTCTGGTATCGCGGGCAACATCGTCTCCGTTGCGGCCGCTAGAGTAGCCCACGATCTAAAACGAGACCGTTGGAATCCCGCTCTCCAACGAAGATAGCAAAGCAGCTGTATTTGACCTAGGATGGAAGCTCCACTTGCTGGCTTGACAGGATCGTCTGAGAAGGTATGCGCCTCGCCATGTGATAGACCCCAAGTCCGCTTTCTGGCATTCGCGGGGTCTGCACAAGCGCACTGAAGGTGTGCTACACCGGCTGCGACTTAACGTTGCCTACAACCGAAGATTCTCTTTGAGGCTAGGCTGGGTAGAGCAACAATTGTGTCCGGTGTGCTCTACTACACTCTTAGTCAATTCCTGGTTATACGACGCGCATGCAGGCGGGCCGCCGCGTCAATTTAAAGCCTCTTATAAAGCGGCGGTTCAGGCGGCCTCGAGCGCAAGAGGCCCGCCAAACACGCGGCCCACCGAACACGCGGCCCGGCGTTTAAGCGTCCCTCTTGAGGGCCGCCTAATAAGAGGGCCACCTAAACCCCGGGCCGTGTGTTCGGCGGGCCGCTGGCCGTAATTTTTCTACGCGGCCCGTTATGCTAATCTATTCCCGCTTACGAAGCGGCCCCCAATTCATACGGTCCCTCAAATAAGCGGCCTTTGTGTTTTCACCTCAAAAAAAAAAAAAAGCCACTCGGGCAGAATTGATTTATCCGTTTTTTTCGCTCCCATTGCCAGGCCAACGCCAGCACCCCGTGACGAATGCTCTAACACATGTTACATCATACAAGACATGTAATCACCTAGAGAGTAACCCCACGGAGACTCGAACCTGGTCTACTACAACACATCAAGAGGCGGATATCATAACCCACTGCACCACGACCCGCGGGCTGCTGCGGGAGTGCAAACATGGGCTTATAAGTATTCTGCATGCTGTTGCGCGTCAAGCAGGAGTCTTAAATAAACACATTCGGCGGCGAGTGGCTTTCTTTAGAACACCGGTTTTGAATCGCTCTACCAAAGAGGCATAATACTACGGTTTGCGGGAATTTAAGTACATTGGTACGAGCGGAAACGTATTGTCATGCTGTGTGCCCGTTCCAACAATATGATGCGCCGTGCGGGGATTTGTACCATCGATGCAAACGGAATTGATAACAGTTCTTCTGCCTTGTTACCAAAAGTATTCTTGGGACATTGGTGGAAAGTGCCCCCTATGATAATGCTTGCAAAAACTAACAAGTAAGGCGCACTGTCGTACTGAAAATAACAGCTGTCTCGTCACGAGTGGCACGTATAACCAAGTATGAAATGGTGCACTCAATTTTTTCTGCTCGTCGTAGCTCTCCTGATGGTGCGGTTACATGCCTTGACCTTTGTTTCTTGTAATAGGGGGCGGTAGTAAATTACGCATCTGGTAAAGTAATTAACAAATATTAAATCACTCACTCTACATAACATTGTGTCGCGACGCCTGCAGAATTGCTGCGTTGACGCCCAGCTAAAGAGCCGTCGGACGGCTGTGTAGATACTGCGTTTCTTTTTTTGATGGATCGCGAGCACACAAGGAATATCTTAGCGCTTTCTCGCGCAGACCGGATAAGGCGCTCGGCCGTGTAACTTGTAACGCCCTTGCATTTCCAGAAAAATGCTGGTTTCGCGAAGGGAAGTTCTACCTTTAATCGTTATAATCTCGTAAATGCCTACTACTACTATGTATATTTTATTGGCGCAAGGGCGTCTGAGGCCAAAGAGCGCCAAGACAATGTTTGTTTTGTCACATTTGTTAAAATGCCATGGCGATGATTGTGATGTACTTGATAAAAATAGTGTATATATGGGTGTAAAGGGCCCTTACTCTAAGAAGCGAAGATGAATAAGATGAGAGGTAACAGTGACGATGTTTATGTGTGTGCTGGGAGCGCCATAACATAGCAGGGATGGCGGTGACGTCCCTGGCACGTTATGAAACGCTCAGAACCGCCCTCACTATTTGCATTGGGTGGCCCTGATGTCACACATGGTATGAGATGAGTGCTAAAAATCCAATGTCAGCGAGATAGGCTAAAAGGCGTTCACTTCTAATCGGGGGTTGATCAGATAAAAACAAGGATGGGTGTAAGGGTATCGTGTAGGTGTATAGTTCTGGGAAGTGTCGTTTCCTTGCGTCATGGTATGCCAAGCATTCAATCAATACATGGAGGACTGTAAGTCTTCGTCCGCATTTCTCACAAGATGGTGGTGGGGTTCCGTTTAAAAGATATGAGTGTGTAGCGTGTGTGTGACCTATTCTTAATCTGCATATTGATATTTCTGTGAACCTGTTCCGTTTCTCTGTGTTGTATTTCCCTATGTGTGGTTTTATAATGTGCAGTTTGTTTTCGATTTGTGTGTCCCACTGTACCTGCCAGCGCCTCCGAAGCATACTCCGAACTAGTGGTTTCATGTCTAGGTAGGGCACATGTGGGATATCTACAACACTGCGGAGAGCCGCCACAGCAGCATTCTGGTCAGCAATTTCATTGCCCTGAAATTCCGCTGTGCCCAGGTACCCAGCACACTACTACAGTCAATTTTAGAGCGTAAGCAGACATTATGGATTTGATAAGACGGTTTAAAATAATGTTTCTCGTTGGTTTTCCTGAATGGAGAGCTAATACTACACTCAGGGAGTCTGTAAAAATAATGGAACTGTGTATTCTGGTTTCTGTAATGTGTTCCACAGTGGTTAAAATGCCGTGTGCCTCAGCTGTAAAAATACTGGTATTTTTGTTCATTGTCTTTGTGATAGCAAAGTTTGGGCCATGTGCAGCGCATGACACAGAATGGGCGGACTTGGAGGCATCTGTGTAAAACGTTGTGTAGGGATATTGTGTCGTAGATGTAGGAAGTGCTGCAAGATGAGTTCTCTTGGTGCAGTTCTTTTGTTAATGGCTCTAAAGATAAATCACAAGAAATCGGGGACATTTCCCAGGGAGCAACAAGGTCTGTGATCGAAGTTTTGTAAGTCTCGCTAAAAGAAACCCCAAGCTCTTCAGCGTGCACTTTCACTCTCAACGAAAAAGGCATAGATATAGAGGGCCGACTGAGAAACGAGTGCATGGCAGAGGTGTCATTGACAATAAACGAAGAAGGGTGATTTTTTATGGATGTTGCCTTCATGGCATACAATAGATCTGTGTATAAGCGCTGGTCTTCCAGGCACCACTGGTCACATTCCACATATAGGCTTTGTGCAGGACTCGTTCGGAAGGCTCCTGACGAAAGGCGAAGCCCAAGGTGCAGAACAGGGTCAAGCATTTTTAAAGCGGTTTTCGAAGCTGACCCGTATACTACGCTCCCATAGTCCAACCGCGACTTCACTAAACTGTTGTAGAGACGCAGCAGGCACATCTTATCTGCGCCGTAGGAGTGGTGGGATAGGACTTTTAGGATATTCATTGCCTTTATACATTTTATTTTGAGTAGCTTTATATGTGGAATAAATGACAGCTTTTCATCTAGCACAATCCCTAAAAACTTGTGTTCCTTCTTCACAGGCACAGCCACTCCACTGAGCTGGACGGTGGGCTCAGGGTGAATACCACGCCTCTTGGAAAATAAGACACATGTGCTCTTTTGAGGATTTAGCTTAAAGCCATTTTCGTCGGCCCATTTTACAAGCCTGTTTGTGGCAAGTTGTAACTGCCGTTCACAGATAGACAGGTTACAGGACCGGAAACTGATATGAACATCATCCACGTAAATGGAGTAAAAAATGGTACGGGGCAGAGCTTTTCCAAGTGTGTTCATCTTAGCTATAAAAAGTGTGCAACTAAGTACTCCACCCTGAGGAACGCCATTTTCTTGCATATACAGCGCGGATACTGCAGCCCCGACCCTCACTCTGAATGTTCGTTCAGACAAATAGCTTTCAAGGGCATTAAGCATATTCCCACAAATTCCAAAAGATTTCAGGTCTCGCAGGATGCCGTAGCGCCAGGCAGTGTCATATGCTTTTTCTAGATCAAAAAATATGGACATACAAAACTGTTTGTTAACAAAGGCATTTTTCACATAGGATTCAAAAGCGACAAGTTGGTCTGTTGTTGATCTGCCCGACCGAAAACCTGCCTGGCAGCTGTCCAGAATACCATTGTATTCCAGGAAGTATAGTAACCTTCTGTTGATCATTTTTTCGAACAGCTTGCACAAGCAGCTGGTCAGGGCAATTGGACGATAACTTGAAACACAGGATGCATCCTTTCCCTCTTTCAGCAGTGGCACAACAATAGCCTGTTTCCATGCCTTAGGAAAGTGCCCAGCACGCCATATTCTGTTAAATAAAACAGGAGAGTATTGATTGTGTCTGTATGAAGGTGTTTGATCATGCCGTACGTAATGTTATCTGCACCTGGCGCCGAAGGCTTGCAACCAGCCAACGCAGTCATGAGCTCGTGAAGGGAGAATGGAGAGTTATAGGAGTCGTTTGATTGCTTGTGGTCACGTATGGACTTCCGCTCAGCTGACTTTTTGTAGTGTATAAATGTGCTTGTGTAATGTGAAGAGCTTGAGACGTGTTCGAAGTGTTGTGCCAACGCGTTTGCCTGGTCCTCTAGGGTGCCACCAGTGGTGTCAACAAGGGGTAAGCCATGTGTGCTTTGTCCATTTAGTTTTCTTATCCTGTTCCAAACCTTTCTTGTATCGGTGAAAGAATTTATTAAAGTTAAGAAGGACCTCCAGCTATTGTTTTTGGCCTGACGGCGAATGCGCCTTCCCATGGCTTTGGTGCGCTTGAACGCTACAAGGTTGTCCGCAGTGGGGTACCTGCGAAGAATGCCCCACGCCTTGTTCTGTGCCTGGCGTGCTTGTCGACACTCTTCATTCCACCAGGGCCGCCTTAGGTTACTTGTGTTACCAGAAGTCTGGGGAATGAAGTTCTCTGCAGCGTCAAGGATATGTGCCGTGACAAGGCTACAAGCTTCATCAATACCCAAGTGTTCTATGGAACTGTATGTGAGTTGAGATTTCTGCTTAAATTTCTCTCAGTCTGCAGCGGTTTCTTTAAACCTTTTAGTTGAGGTGGGAGTGTAAGGGTCTCTGTCTAGGCATCTCAGGAATACTGGGAAATGGTCACTTCCAAGCGGGTTTTTCTCCACCTGCCACTCAACGAGTGGAAAAAGAACAGCAGAACCGATTGCCAAGTCTATGTGTGAGTACGTGTTGTGTGTAATGTTATAATATGTGGGCTGTTTTTTGTTGAACAAACACGCACCAGATGATACTAGGAAATGTTCAATCAAGCGGCCGCGAGCGTCAGTTCGCCCAGAACCCCAGAGTTTGTTGTGTGCATTTAGGTCTCCAACTAAGATAAATGGTTCAGGAAGCTCATTTACCAACGACTCAAATTCTGAGGTAGACAATTGATGATCCGGGGGAATGTATAAGGAACATATTGTAATCAGCCGACCAAAAATGATCACGCGGACAGCAACTGCCTCAAGGCTGGTGAGTAGTCTAATGGACTGGGATGGAATGGATTTTCGCGTCACAATGGCAACCCCACCAGATGAATGAGCAAAGGCATCTCTATCTTTCCTGAAGACAGTGTATTGTTTAAGAAAGTTACTTTGCTTGGGATTCAGGTGTGTCTCTTGGAGGCAAACAATACTGGATTGATGTTTATAAAGGAGTTCATATACATCATCCAAGTTTTTTATGAGACCCTACAGTTCCATTGAACTATGTTTTCAACAGCTATTATGGATTAAAGATAATAAAGATGTAGTTGAGAAAGTTGCCTATTTGGTTCATGTCAGTGAGTCTTGTTTAGGGCCTGTTGTACGATGAGGTGGTTTTTTCCCACGGCCAAAAGTGCCGCGGCGCTCATTTTGCGCCTGCTGGGCAGGTTGAGATGCCGAGGTGTCCATGTCCTCGTCTGACAAATCAGGCGGCACCGACATGGTGTCCATCCGACATCCACCTCGCGGATTGGTTCCTGAGGTGGCCGCAGGCTTCTTGGTTGGAACCTGCGGTGCGGGAAGGGAAGGAGTACGTGTGGGGCCACCTGAGTTCATGCTCTCAATGCCCTCGGGTGTCGTGCGGGCCAATGGAGCTGGACTGGAAGAGGCCGGACCAGTCCCAACAGCGCCCGTCACCACATTCTCCACGGGCTCCGCAGACGTAGTGGCGGGGTGCTCGGCTGTGGACGGCAGCCCAGCAGGAGGAGGAACCACCAGGGCCTCTGCTGTAGAGGCAGGAGCTGGTGGTTGCTCGGAGGGGGTTAACGACAGCGACACATCAGCTAAGCTGCATTGTGTCGCAGTACTAACCAAACGTCGCCCCAACCCCCGGCGGGCGGCGTCTGCATAGGATGCAGCCGAAAACATCTTGTGCTTTTGGCGTGCTTCAGGGAAACTGATATTTTCGGTTACTTTGATCTGAATGATCTCTTTTTCTTTCTTGAAAGATGGGCAAGATCGTGAGTATGCAGCGTGTGAACCACTGCAGTTCGGACATTTCATGATTGTGTTTTTGCAGTCATCAGAAGAGTGATCATTCTCGCCACATTTCGCACAGGTGAGCTTGCCACGGCAAGCTAGAGTTCCATGACCGTAGTGTTGACATTTAAAGCATCGCCTCGGGTTTGGAATGTAGGCGCGTACACGACAGCTAAGGAAAGCTGCCTTCACTGTCTCTGGCAGGGTAGAGCTAGCAAATGTTAGGATGATGTGTCGGGTCTTGATCTCTGCTCCATCTCTTCTCATAATAATTCTACGGACGCCAACAACACCTTGGTCATGCAGTCCCTCAAGGAGATCATCATCTGTCTCATGGAGGAGTTCTTTGTCAGAGATAACACCTTGGACAGTGTTTAGCGTGCGGTGTGGCGTAACGATGACGGTCAAGTTGGCAATTTTTTCTTGCTTCAGGAGGTTTCTCAGCTTTGGTTTTTTCGCATAACTTCAACAAGGAGGTCTCCAGAGGGCATCTTTTTGGCGTTGTAGTCTTTGCCAACAATGTTTTCAATACATTTGGCAATTAAGAAGACTGACAGGTCGGTGATAGGTTTTTCATCGGTCGAGTGTACAACTAGATACTTGCTGAAAGCTGCTGAGGTGGTTGGGTGCGGAGTACTTCGGTGCGACCCCTTTTAGGAGTCGATCAGGGTGTTTTGCGAGAGTTGAGAAAATAGCCATAGAACATGGAATCAATTCGGTGGCGAGGCCAGTCGCCCACCACCGAGCCCAACAAGGGAACGTGGCTTTGAAGCACACGTTAACTGTACCTCGCCACTATAACCCTATGGTCGGAATCTAGGGTGATGTCCTCGCACAGGGTTAACCCTCGCCGCTAGAGAAAAAACGGAAAAATGAGGAAGAGAAAAGATGACAGGACAGGGTTAGGAAAGAACATAGGAAAGGGAAAGAATGGAAGAAGAGGACAGGAAGAGGCGACTGGCTGATTCCCCCAGGTCGGGTCAGACTGGGGGCACCGTCTACGGGAAGCGGGGGCCGAAGTGGTGTGTTGCCTTGCCAGGGGTCCACGAAGGTCCAAAACAACCCTGGCTTGGCTCAACCACCAGGATGCCCTTTTTCCCCGGACACGGCAAGCCACGCACAAGCCGAGGCGTGGGTGGGTCCAAACCCACATGTGCTCGGGTCCGTGGTGTTGCAAGACACCAAGTGCCTACGGCAGTAGGCACCCCTGCGGAGCTCGGGACTGTGGTGGCGCTACTCACCAAAACACCTTGAGTACACAAGGTGCCCCCTGCGGGGATAATATCGTAAATGAAGATCATTGGTCAAACGCAATTTTGAGAAACGAAAAATTAAGACAAATATAAAAAATGACGGAAAATGGCGAACCGTATAACGACCTGCATTTCCACAATACTGCAGATTTAGCGAAAATTCCACTTGTAATCGCTATCATAGCGTAGATGGAGATAATTGGTCGAACAGAATTTTGAAAAAAGTAAAGAACAAAAACAAAAATATGGAAAATGCTGAGACTTGTAACGCCCGTCATTTACAAAAAAAAAGCAGATTTGGCGCAAGTAACACCTGTGATCATTATAATAGGGTAAATGGAGACAATCGGACGAGCAATACTTATAAAAACCAAGAAAATTGGCTCTAAAAGACTCACACTTTGGAGAAGCGGCATAAGAATGCTGCGCATTAGTAGACAATTCTCTGAATTCATGCAATTTTTTTTAAGTGGCCTCGTTTCATTCGCGCTTCGGTTGTTAACGAGTTATATTATTATACACGGAAGCGCAAGGTCGCGGTTAAGCATTTTCAACATTTTCAAAGCAGTTCATCAAAACCATAGCACTTGGACATGAACGCACCCTTGTGCATGGAAAGTTTAGACCATATAAAACAGTGCCACAAATAAATGGGTTGCAATGGCTGCAATTGCACTAACACATTTGTAATTTGTGCACTTGTGGAACTCTTCATGACCTCAGTTTTCATGCAATGATGTTTCGCCTTTATAATCTCAGTGTTTTGCCACCTGATTTATCAGACCTCAATGCACATACCGCGAAATCAAAAAAAAAAACTCCCTATATTCATAATGCAATGTCGCAAGCAAAGCTGTAAAGCAAGTATCTGTTTACCTTAAACATATCCGGATCTTGAAGTGATAGTCTACTCATACAAGCTTGGGACACGAACAGAGAACTGAGTTGGGTATGTAAATGTTAGGTATTTTGTCATTCTCGAATTCATCAGCATGTGCAAGTGTGAGGTGAAAATTACATAAATGACACCATGCCGAAGGAACGGTGTTTTCTTTTTATTTGATATCCAAAATACAAATGTGAACACAAAATACTTATACTGAAATAAATACAAATATTAGCAGATTGTCCTTGTGTAACACAGAAATGAAAATCTTTTTTTTTGTAGAAAACCAAATAACGACTGTCAAGATAAAATTATTGTTTTCATTCATGGCATTTTCAGCCGCTTGCAGCTTACAAAACAGGAAGGAAACGTATTTTTGCAGGCTACTCACTGTATAACGCCCAACGTTTGGCCTAAAGCTGACGGGTATCTCATGTCCTTAATGTAATATATTACAAAACAAGAAAAAGTAAATTCTCCGGCCTTCAATTATGGTCCAGGTACACCACTTGATGATGTAGATGGCCTTTGTAGAATCGCCCCAAGCAATCTTTGGCCCGGGAGCTGCTCCTAGGATGTCATCGCACTTGAATGGAAACAGCGTTGTAAACATTTCAAAAACGTTGAGTCACAGGTAGCGATCTGTTGTGTTGGCACTGCGTGAAGAAAAGAAACGGCAGGTGAAAAGTGACCAGGTACAAAATGGCGGAGTTATTTATCGGTGGTATAACAGTATAGCCTGAAGGGGTGCAGCAGAGGTATCACCAACGCGTTAGCAGATATGTGAAAATATCATAAATCAGGTAAGTGCATCGCTATAGTTTAGGCAATTAGTTTTTTCTTACTGCTTGTAGATTAAAACGCTCTCCCAAAGGAGGTTTTCTTTATATACATAGGAAGGCCGAGCGCTTCTTCAGTGCAAAGGCGTGCGATAAAACGTTGCCATAATTTTATTTGACGCCGACACGTCAATTGGACGTCGTAAAGAAACTCTGTTCGCTGTTACATGCGGAGGGTAATGTGCCCTAGTTTCTTTTTATGAAACGATTTCCACCAATAGTTGGGCGGAAAACATTTTATTCAAGATCGAGCAAGATGGCAAGCAATATCTTTTGCTAAAGCATGGGTAAACTGCGCGCACCGAGCAACATGCAGCGCATCAGTAACGACATTAGAAGCCACCGCTTCGAGCGACCTCCACGCCGGCGACGCGCCGCGTTTGCGCTGCCAATGCTATCATGTTTCTGCAAACCACCAGTTGACAATCCAGACAGACGACAGCCGTGGCGAACACAACAAGATGGGGGCTGGTGTCAGGCACGTAGGCAGGGGGGGGGGGGGCCAGGGAGGCCCGGGCCCCCCCCCCCTTCCCCGAAATTTGTCCAGTCGGCCTTTAACGCCAGAGAATCTTACAAGTTCTTCGAAAAACGTTAGAAAGCGACAGGTTCCTTTCCCCAAGCAATTGCGCGCAGTCACGCAGCTGCTTCGCATGCGCAGGAAAGCGGAAAAAAATGTTACTTTCGCTGATTTTTCAAATAAAGATACTAATGATAATAAGTCGTTAGAGATAAAAAGAAATAATCAACCGTATTATTACTGAAAAGCTACAATTATTCCGGCTATTATCCCACAGATAAATAGTACTTTATTTTGTAAGGACGCATAACTTTCCACAGACTTAAATAACGCGTAATTAAGAGCAAGAGCATGTTGCTGTGACTGCGGGGTATCGTGGTCGAAGTGAACGAGGTTGGTGTCGTGCCGGGGCAGTCATCAGGACCAAGTCGATCGAGAAAGAACGCTTTATACTAGTATTTACATGTTCAGGGTCTGAGTGAACAGGCATTGCGTTCCTGGTGGCGCGAGATTAAATAGACTTTGCTTGGTCCATCCCTGTTCTCCCTGTCTCCACGCTGTGGTCAGGAGGCACCAATCAGGAAAAATTCCGAAAAGGTCAAAATGCACGCACGCGCGCGCACACACACTGAGAGAGCATTTCCCCCCCTCTCGTAGCTGAAAGTCTGTCGCTTTCGGTGGCGCTTTCTGCCGAAGGTCGACGTCCCCGGGTCCACCAATGTCGAAGTCCCGGAAAAACATCTTCCTTCCCACGCTCTGGGACTCGTTGAACAACAGCTTCTCGGGCGTCGGCTACATGCCGCGAATGAGGGAAACCGTCAACACGCAGCACGCCGACGAAAGAGAGATGCCGCCCAAGGCTTTTGTCATCACCTACGGTCGTTAGGGCCGCATTCGGCCCGCCGAGGGTATGGGTGCTAGAAGTCACCGACAAGCGGATTAGCCACCGCAGCACGGATCGCCGCTGTAATGATGACAGCGCCGATGAACCCCGTCTTGACGATGACCCCCCTCCCTTCTCGTGGCCTTGTTGGGTCTCCCCATCCGGTGGCGGAATGTTGGGGCGGCCTCCGCCGACGCCAGCGAGTCGCAACCCTTTGTATGGGCCTCGCCGGCGGCTTTTACGCGGCGTCGGGGAAGGCTTTCCTTTCATCCTGACCTTCGGGGACGGCCAGGGGGGGAGCGGAGGCCAAAACCCTTATTGGTCATGTGCGCTGCTGTGGGGGAGGCGGCATTGCTCGCGCCCTGCTCGCGCATGCTTCGACGAGTTTGTTCGGAGCTGCGGCCCAGAGTGCGCGCACCAAGACTTGCTCCCGTGGCGGTTTCCGGGCGCCAGAGCCCCACGAATTTCTCGCCAACCGTGCGGCGGTTCGGCACCCTTTTTGGCCTCTGGGCCCCCATCAGGGATCGCGCCGTGATACCCCCCCTTTGTGCGCTGCGGCGCCTTTTAATTGTAATTCAGTTTTTGTTTTGTCTTGTGCTATGTTTCGTCGTCTCCTGTAAATAAGTGTAAATAGACTTTTTCTTCATCATCTACTTGCCTCGTCTCGTCATCGGGTCTTTCACCACCCTCCACGACGACACCACTCACCTTCAACAACGAACGTAACTTTACTGGCGCAGCCCGACAGCGTCGTGGACGTTACCTGTGGTTCAGTTAACAAAGTGGTGACTCAGTGCGGGCCGAGAGGCGACTTCGAGAGTAGAGGAGGAGAGAAGTCGACACCACGCAAGGACAAATACCAAGCAGGGCGGCTGCGAGCCGCCTACGAGACAACGAATGGATTAGTTTTCCTGCCGGGGAAACTTCACTTCAGGACCTTCTGATCCCCGCGGGAGACGAGTGGGACTGACGTGTGTGGTACAGCGGAGCGACCACTCACAGTCATCGACTGTGAGTGGTCTGTCTCTGCACCTTTACTTTTTTTTTGAAGGGACATCCTCCTTGCCAGGGCCCACCATGGCTAGAGATTATGAACTTGAAGCCGAACACACAAAAATGCCAGAGCTGGAGCGGCTTGTAAGGTTTGCTGAAGCGGAATTCCTAGCGCGTCTGGAAAACGAGAACGTTGTGCGGCCGTGCTGCAGTTGTGGTCAGACAACTGCCGCCGTTACCGCTATCTAGATCGCGAAGCCAGTCCACCCCCTCAGAGGGAACGGTGGGTTGAGGTAGCTGATTCCGAGGCAGGGGAAAAGCCGCGTCTGGTCACTGCGGCAGTGTCCGGAATCTCTAAAAGACGGCCATGCAAGGTGGGCAGCCGGCTGGTGGTGCTGAGGGTCACCACTAAGCCGTTCAAGCTAAAGCTCCACAGGGTCTATGAAATTGCGGCGTTGCGAAGGATTTTCACCACTGATCACCTGACAAGGTCAGCGAAATCTGTCTCACTGGCAGAATATTCCTGTGAAAGCGGGACCGCGAGCCCCGCTGTTCCTCCCACATCGAAGGGTATTGTCGGCGGCACCTCGGCTACACAGCCAAGGGTGGCAGAGTCGGTTGGCCAGGCCACTGGTCAGGCAGGCACGCTCGCCGCATCGGCAGGCGCCGGGAAAGGGTTAGCGGGCTTGTTCAGTGACTGTCCGGGTAAAGCAAATGAGCCGGTCAATATCGAGGTGTCTCCACTGAGATCCACGGCGGTAGGAGAAGAGGCGGTCCGTCAGACAGCCAACGCCCACTTGGGTGCTTCAAAATCTGTGCCGTATCATGACCGGCTCTGCCCAAATGGTTTGTTTGGGGAAGACGCTGCCGCCGACGTCTGCGGGGTAAAACTGCAGCAGGCACGGCGGCTGACGGCAGAGTACGAAAACAGGACGGTGGTGCCATGGCGAGAGACCCGGACTTGCACGCCATTCAGCTCCCGTCCGCTCAAACCTGTGCTCGCGCCCAGGCATACCCGCCGGTGCTCCCTTGCTTCGACAAGCCATTATCCTGGAGAAATAGAGGCTCTCGTCGTGCACCGGGTGACTTCTTTGGTCCCACTAGGCGTAGACGAGGCTCAATAGCGTCGAACGTGTTTGAGCACCGCACTGCTCGGGAATCTCTTCCGATTCATGCCAGAGCCTGCTCAAACGGGTTTCCGGTGGCAGTAGCTCCGTCGGATGTTTGCGGGTTCGGAAAGACGGCAGGCACCGCGGCAGCGGTATGCAGCGGGCTAACGAGCACTGTTGATGCCCTGGCAGGTGACATGGCCTCGGACGGCACTGAGCCGTTGTCCGCACTGGCTGGTACGCATCCTCAGCATGGTCCGCCAGTGCTTATTGGCGTTGACAAGCCGCGAACAAGCTGTGACAACAGCTCAATAGTTGCACTAGATAGGCTTTCGGGGAATCGTAAGTCTAGGCGCAGCTCCACCGCCTCGAACGATGGGAAACTGCTGCTTCCGGGCGCAGTAAATCAAGAGTCCGAGAAAAGGGCAGCGGAAAGCAGCTTTGCATGCGCTGGAGGGGACGGGGGAAAACGCGTGCACGAGAAAGGAAGCGTCTTAAAGCTTCGGCTCGTGGTCATGCGTGTGGCTCTGACAGTGGGGACTTCCCCCACGGCTTGCAGAGGCGGATCACCTCACGCCTCGGCGAACTCCGAACATCGCAATTGGTGCAGCAACCAGGTGGACTCTCACCTCGAAGCTGCGCCAGATTAATCTGAGTGCTACTGGCGGAAGGAAACACTGTGGTGAACGGATTGAACGCTCGTGCGCGGTTCATTCCGCTGCTGTTTTTTTCTTGCCTGTGCCTTGGGCGGAGTGTAACGTTCACCCTGCGTTTTGTTGCTTTATTTTGCAGTTGCGTTGTTCATTGGGCCGCCGTTTTCTCTTGTTTCTTCCCTTGTTCTCGCGAGTGAGCCCCACGTTTGCCTTTGTTGGTGTTTCCGCACGCGGGTATTTTGCTGGTTGCAGGATGTGCCCCTAGAGTGTTATGCACCCTTTTTGTTTGATTTCTTTTGCACCCTTTTTGTTTGATTTCTTTTGCGTAGCACTTCACTTTGTGCTTTGCTCGCACGCGAAAATTTCGCTTGCATGCATGGAGTCCTCAAGGGATATTCCTCGCGGTTTTTGTTTGCTTGCTTGGGTTACGGCGCTGTAATCACTGTGTTTTTGTGCCTGTAGTAGTCCAAGCAGTCCTGACACAGGCTTCTGATGGGGGAGCTGTAATGATGACAGCGTCGATGAACCCCGTCTTGACGATGATTGATTGATTGTGGGGTTTAACGCGCCGACGCAACGCAGGCGATGAGGCGCGCCGTAGTGGAGGGCTCCGGATTAATTTTGACCACCTGGGGATCTTTATCGTGCGCCGAAATATCGTACACACGGGCGTTTTTCGTCTTGACGATGACCCCCCTCCCTTCTCGTGGCCTTGTTGGGTCTCCCCATCCGGTGGCGGAATGTTGGGGCGGCCTCCGCCGACGCCAGCGAGTCGCAACCCTTTGTATGGACCTCGCCGGCGGCTTTTACGCGGCGTCGGGGAAGGCTTTCCTTTCATCTTGACCTTCGGGGACGGCCAGGATGGAGCGGAGGTCAAAACCCTTATTGGCATGTGCGCTGCTGTGGGGGAGGCGGCATTGCTCGCGCCCTGCTCACGCATGCTTCGACGAGTTTGTTCGGAGCTGCGGCCCAGAGTGCGCGCACCAAGACTTGCTCCCGTGGCGGTTTCTGGGCGCCAGAGCCCCACGAATTTCTCGCCAACCGTGCGGCGGTTCGGCACCTTTTTGGCCTCCGGGCCCCCATCAGGGATCGCGCCGTGATACCCCCCTTTGTGCGCTGCGGCGCCTTTTAATTGTAATTCAGTTTTTGTTTTGTCTTGTGCTATGTTTCGTCGTCTCCTGTAAATAAGTGTAAATAGACTTTTTCTTCATCATCTACTTGTTCCGTCTCGTCATCGGGTCTTTCACCACCCTCCACGACGACACCACTCACCTTCAACAACGAACCTAACTTTACTGCCGCCGTGAGGTGGTGGCAACTTGGGGAGTATTGAAGTGCTTTCTTTGACTGATAGCTGCGCGGCGTGGGAACACGCACGCGTACGGCTTTGCTTTGCCGCAGACACAGAGTTTTTCCGCGACCTGACGGCGGAGGAAGCTAACCGAAAGCTAGGAAAAGGGGACTTCTGTATGGAAAGCGACGTCTTGACGACCCATTAACCCGTTCGACCCCGCTGGCGCCTCTGCGAACCCCACGAACTTTCGTCCGCTGCCTGTGTCGTCGGGCAAGCGCCCGCGTGGTGGAAGGAGTAAAGGAATGAGCGGATATGCGGCTCTCCAGTAAGTGTACACGGGCGGCGTCGTCGTCTCTTACTTTGTGCGTGTGGCCGCCTAAGTACGGCGGTGACTTCGCGACTGATTGCATCTTTAGTGGATGCACAACATGCCAAATGAAAGCAAAGTGCGGGATTAGTTCTCAGCCGGGTGACTCCGTTGAATGCCGCGCCGCTCGGGACACGCCGTCGGCCGCCCGGAGGTTCGTTTCAGCCGCGAGTCGGCACGAGCAGTTCATATCTCTCCAAGTAGGACTCTCCACTGTCCGCAGTTTGAATCCGACGAACGGACTTGCTCGGGTCGCCGAAGAGGGAGAAGGGAGGGCGACTCCTCGGCGCTCCTTCCCAGGTATGTATATAGGGGCATGTTCGCCGTGGGCACAGCGAGGCATGATTCAGCCGATTCAGCACCTCTGTTCGGCGCTCCTTCAGACCAAGCAAATTTGTGTCGGGGCACTCTGGCGCAACAGAACGCACCCATGGGGAAAGAAGGTGCCAGCCAGGGTTCAACTTCAACCGCCAGGAAGCGACCAGGACAAACGATGAAATTGACAAGCTTCTTCGCTGAAGTTCCAAAGGTGGGTCCTGTGTTTCTTATTGTCTTTGCTTGTTACGCCCGCTTTAGCGAACCTGCAACTTATTAATTCCCAGCTTGTGAGCTTCTGAGCTATACTATGATACTGGTTTTGCCATAAATGTGTATTTCTGAGTATGATTATTTAAACACGATGCATCTGTCGAGGAGTGCAATTTTCCTCATATAGCGCGAGTACAGTCATCGCTTTAAATATCTTGTATACTTGCTACGGGTATGACTGCACGACGCTTTTTTTTTGTTTTCTTATCACTACAACCATGCCATTTCTAATCGGGCCCTCAGGAATGAGGTCTCCATGACCGCAAACGATGGCCCCGTTACGCCATCCGTAAAACACGCATTCTATTCCAGCCCAGACGGCCGAATTTACTCCCAGTCTAACGCAAACCAAATTTTTGCAGTTTCAATATAAAATGCACTTGAATGTATTGGTGGCAGATTTTAAAAATACTACTGTACTATGCTCCTGTGTTGACGATTTAAAAGAATAGCAAAGATGGAGAGGACATGTACAGTTTCGCTCCTCTTTGATTTGAGCAGTTTTTCTCCTGGCAGTTAAATTTATTATATAATACAGTTCGCGTGTTAATCAAGGTCTTTTACCTTGACTGTTCCATCTTAACAGATGGCAAAAGTCCGCTAGTGCGTTTGTGTTCGAGGCACGGATATCTGCTTTTGCGCTACTCAGTCACCACGACGTCGGGCACGCAAAAACACGCGACGCAGCTGTATTCAACATGCTAAAGGTCTTTTCTTACACGACAGTTTTCATAATGAAAGCGGCGCACCACCGTTTACAGTTCATTGGAACACTAAACGAATGTTCACGTACTCGCAAAAATAACCTCTGTCGCTTTTTCGTAATGACGATGAGTCAATGACACTCCATTTTGAACCCTTCGATGAGATCATGGGAGGCTGTTACAAAACCCGCGAACGTGGTTGCGGTTCAAATTCGGTTTCAAAGTGCAGGCAATTTTTGGACTCGTATAAATTGGAGAAAAAATGCGCATTAGATTGGAGTAAGTTCAGTTCCAATAGCGAACCGCTAGGGAATGAAAAGGGTCAATGCCATGATAATGATAAGACTGCGTTTTCGCCCATTAGAATACAGATGACTTCCACTGGACTACAACGTCAATTCTATATAATCGTGTTTGAATTAACGAGACTCGACTGCATCTAGTCTAAATCAAAGAGCACTATACACAGGCACATATGGCGCGAAAAATGAAATGTATTGAATGTACGGATACTCGGAGTCATTTTTATTTAGGGTGCTTGTAAAAGCGGAACTTGGCATAAGTCCTACGACAATAATTAATTGAAACATGAAGTAAAAACTATTGTCAGAAAACTTATGTATGGTTATTTTTTATTTCTATCGTGCATCTAGGAAGGAAGCCTTCTTTTATCAGACGGCGGCTCTACCTCCGAAAACGTCACAGTACCTGCAGATTTGGATGCCGAGAGAACGGATGACTGCGAGGACGGCGTGGAAACTGTCAGCCCTCTTTGTCACAATGATATCGGAATGTTTGTCAATAACACAGACATACCCGATGGCATCCGAGAACGGGTATACTCTAACGTATAGGTGCCAACCCCGAGCTTCGAGTTTGAAATCTCGGTCGCCAAAAACGGGAAAAGGCGCACGTTTCAGTTTCACTGGCTGCAGCGATATGAGTGGGTTGCATTTTCTCATGTGCGGAAGGGAGCTTTCTACAAAACCTGCGTACTTTTTTTCGTAAGAGCGGAGCAGGCAAAGGCTCTCACCAGACATGTAAGAAACCTCGTAGCAGTTCCGTTTACGAAGTGGAAGGATGCCCTTGAGACATTCAAAGATCAATCAAATCAAATAAAGAGAAGTTTATTTTTCGCCATATATACAACGAAAAAAAGGTGGTCGGACAAAAAAGCCGCACTTTCGCAGCTTGACGAAGCTCCATCCACCCGTACACAGCAGTGGTAGGTGCGAGAAAAAAAAAGAGAAAAGAAGGGAAAAAAGAAAAAAAGGAGGAAAAAGGAAATAAAGAAGGTAGACGAAAATACAGATTGTAAAATTCGTTTAAAATTTCGAATAAAAGATTCGATTAAAAATTTCACCCGGGATACAACACGATAAAACCGCGATGATGCATCTAAATGTACATTTCACACGTCAAATTATATGTAACTCCTCGTGAAGCGAAGCATTCTCTTCAACGGCTGGAGTAAAAAAGGTATATATATATATATACATTATATATCTACATACACACATATACATTCGAGAATCATGCACGGACTGAATACCACAAGACGGCAACGGTTGACGCCGAATGCTATCTCAGAATCGCCAGATGACAATCAAGCGGTGTCCACGTACTATCGCGGTCAAACTTAGTGGGAACACGGGAGCGCGTGGCCCGAGCTACTACTAGAGCTTCCTAACGGCGCCCCGCAGAAACAGCACGCATGCGCGTTGTGAGGGTCCGGAGGGTACAGAGCTCAACGCGCGCATCGCGTCACCGGGCGGCAGCGCGTAGTCTGCTACAAGCGAGCTGCCGGCGCTAAACGAGCAGCAGACGTTGCCAGTGGCCGCGAACCGTAGCAATAACAACTGCAGAGGTCTAGGATTTTTTTTGCAGATAAGAATTGTCCCCCGCGAGCTCCGCAATAGGCAGTACCATAACTTTACGGACTTTGTTTGAAGGTTACTACATTTTGTATGCTTTTCAAGGCGAAAAGGTATCAGCGACGGGCTTATTGCTGACGCGAGCGCGCAAATTATTTCGCATGGTAATGCCAGTAACAAAGGTGTTGTAAAGTAAATGGCCGAGGAAACACTTTATTTCAAGCTTTTTTAATGAAATACGGTGGTCTGGGCCGTTAAAAAAATAAGGAACCAGTTGATACGCCCTTAGTAGTGCGTCATGTCGCCGTTGACTTCGACGACAGCAGACATTCTTGACGGAAGCAACTCGGAGAGCGCTGTCACAAGTGAGGTGTCGCTTGCCAGCCGCTGCCAATCGGCGAGCACTGCGGCCCACTGCTCGTCCTCAGTGGCCGAAGATATGGGGGTCCGGTTCACCTCTACTTTCATGCGACCCAAACATTCTCGATGACGTTAATTGAGGTCGGCTCCCTTCGACACCCAGGCCAGCTTCGTGTAAGTAAGCGCGAAAGGAACAAGGACGAACGAAGTTTGTTGATGAAATAAAAACACGCACAAAAGATATATATGCGTGGATCCCGACCTCACTGGCGTAAAACGTATTTCACCATGATCGGCGTTTCGGACATATTTACGCCCACAAAGAAAAACCTTCCCTTAAAGATGACTTCCCCACAGACGATGCGCGCAGTGGCCGCGCATAGCCAGTGTGGTCACGCATCAAAGATTCATCAGGTCGCGGTGACAATTCTTGCTTGTGAACGCCAAGACGGCAGAATAGCGGTGCGCATCTGAGGAACGAACGGCGATCTGATCTTGATCTCCAGCAACAAATTGCTGCGTATACCTGCGAATGCGGCTCACGGTCGCTGGCAACATCTGGTGCTCGTTTAGCGCCGGCAGTTCGCCGCCCGGTGACGGGATGCGCGCGATGAGCTCTGTACCCTCCGGACCCTCACAACGCGCATGCCTGCTGTTTCCGCGCGGCGCCGTTAGGATGCTCTAGTAGTAGCTCGCGCCACGCGCTCCCGTGTTCCCACTAAGTGTGACCGCGATAGTACAGCTTAATCAGCAAGCAAAGGGCGAGCTCGAAGACAACAAGGCAAAGTTGCGCGCGATTGTCGAGACAGTTTAACTGTGCGGCCGTCAAGACCTCGCGCTAAGAGGTGACAAGGATTCGGGGCGTCTTTCTCTTGAGGAACCCTTACAGAACGACGGCAACTTCAGGGCGCTCCTACGTTATAGAGCGATTGGCGAAGACATCATTTTGACCAATCACATTCGCACAGCCGGCAGCAATGCTCTGTACTCCAGCCCGCACATTCAAAATGAAATTATTTCGATAATTGGCAAGCTTGCACAAGATAAAATTCTGAGACAGGTAAACGAGGCCGGATTTTTTTCGGTGCTGGCAGATGAAACAACGGATGTATCACAAACCGAGCAATTCTCTTTGTGCGTACGCTACGTCGATCCTACTACTTCGAGCATTCGGGAAGATTTCCTCTGCTTCGTACCTGTTGACGACGTCAGTGCGTCTAGCCTGGCTGACACACTGAAAAGGGAGCTGCTGAATCTTGGCCTGCACTTGGACATGATGAGAGGGCAAGGATACGATGGAGCAGCAGCGATGAGTGGGGCATTCAACGGCGCGCAGGCGCTCATCCGGAACGACTTCCCAACGGCGTTGTACACGCATTGCTCGTCGCACTCCCTCAACCTTTGTTTGAGCGACGCCTCAGCTGTCCAAGACATTCGACGGGCCTTTGGAACAATTAGTGAGGTATGCACTTTCTTTCAGCTATCACCCAAAAGGACAGCGGTCCTGAAAAAACATCTGGAAGCGTCTACAAAGTCTTTCCGCCGGCTGCGCCGATATTGTGAAACAAGGTGGGTGGAACGTCATGATTCAGTCGCATTGTTTGGAGAAGCACTTTGAGATAGCTCACTCACTTGAAGTGTTCATGGACACCTCCCCTGATAAAGCAACAGCGTCCACCGCTCATTGCCTCCATCAGCGAATCTGTTCACTCAACTTTCTTTTATGCCTCGTTGTTAGTGAGACATTCCTAGGCCTCACACACCACTTGTCTGTGTATCTGCAGAGCCCAGCTATTGACATGAGCGTCGCCTTGGAGCAGGTTTACCTGGTGCTGACTAACTCGAAGAGATGGGCACTAACGCGGAGGCAGAATTCAACAAAATATTTTCTCTATGTCAAGATAGAGCGGCGGAGTTCGGAGTGATGTGCGAGATTCTACGGGTGGTAGGAACACAGAGATACCGGGCAAACTACCCCTGTAGTTTTGCGGAAGAGTACTACAGGCGAGCCACGTTCATTCCATACATAGATGACCTGAAATCTTCCCTCAAACGGCGCTTTGCAAACCATCGGAAAACACTGCAAAGTTTGCAATTTGTATTGCCAAAGCACGCCTCCAAGGGCAAATTTGAATCTGTGCAGCCGGCCTTCGATTTTTACCTCAGAGATATGACAACAACGCATACCTTTACACTAAAAAGTGAATGGGAAATCTGGAAAACTAAATTGCAAGGCATGCAAGAGGAAGAACTTCCCCGCTTTGCGACGGACTCTTTAGCTGAATGCGGCAAAGGCCTCTTCCCGAACGTTCACACACTCCTCAAGATATTGGCAACGCTCCTAGTGATTACAGCTGCTGCAGAACGCAGCTTCTCGACACTGAAAAGAGTGAAAACATATTTGAGGAACCGGACGGCTGAAGAGCGGCTTAATGGCCTGGCCCTTATGTCCATTCACCGGATGCAAGTCAGTGTCGACGAAGTTATCGCTGTGTTTATGGAGAAACCACGACGTTCGAAATTGCAGCGTGAACCGCTCTTTTCGGCCAAGCTACGTGTTCGTTTTTTTTTTCTTTTGCATTGACTTTTACTATATAGTAAAACAATCGCAATGCCATTCTTTAAAATTGCTTGCTGTAGAAACGAATGTTAGCATTTTGCATCTTTTGTGATTATGAAAGCATCTGTGTTTTCGTTCTTTGTGTTAAATAAAACTGATTTCCCAAATATGCCTGTTTTTGTTTAAGAATCGCTCTCATAAAATGGCTCACGTTCTTCTCGCCGGCCTGTTGTTGAGACACCGAGTGAGAATTCGGGTAGAGAAAGCATCCGACAATTTTTTTTTTAATTTGCCGCACATCTCCTGAGTAGGCGCCTGATTCCGTTGCATCCCCCCGCCTTTTTGTTTTTTGTCACTCCTCTTTTCGTCACTGTCTCTGTACGGCCCTTGGTGGAGATTTTTGGGTGGAAAGTGCACACACACTAGCTTTATTGCAGTGTCAAAAACTTGCTTTCCATCTCGGATTAACTCGCCTCTTTCGCTGCATTCCCCTTTGTTGTCGTTCTCTTCTAATAATTAGGCGCCTTCTATATTTCTGGGCAATTGTTTTTATTTTTTTTTACCATGGAAAGAGCTTGTTTCGAACAATTAGGACTTGGCCCCCCCTCCCCCCCCCCCCCCCCGAGAAAAAATCCTGGCTACGTGCCTGGCTGGTGTTACTCATGAATGTTGCTTCATGTGAAAACTTTACCACTTAAACGCACCGTAATGACGTTTACAAATCGCCACAAAATCCAGACTACTCAACGTGCCAGAAAAGTCACTAGCCGGAACGACGTCGCGAAACCTAGTACGAAAAAACGTTACCTAACGTTTTGCTACGCCTGCCGAAAATGACAAGCCGTGCCCATGGAACATTGAAAAATCCCAAATTCAAACTGGGTTTTATGTTCCTTGACCTGGACAACGAAACGCGTGTAAAAATGCAATTTATTTATGGCACCATGGCACTCATTACGGCAACAGAAGTACCTCACATATGCAAGCGTTTTCACTTTTCCGCCTGATCCCAAAACGGCAGCCGCACTGGGAAACCGAATCCTCTCTATAACGCACGTCAATTTTACCGTACGGCCGCGGCTATCGGAGATCGGTTCTGGCGCGGCCCTCTTACGACGACGAAAAAGGCGTAATTTCGTTGCCCTTACTAGTTGTCTGCAAACACTAATTCTTACAGTCTGCGTCCCCCCTCCCTCGAACAAAAAAAGAAAAACAAGAAATCCAGGGACTTACCTATCCTTCGTGTTCAACAGGGCTGTGCCCGCAACCGACACACCAGCCGGCTTGACATGGCGCCGCTGCTTGGTTTGCGTTCTCGGTGGCCCTAATAAACCCATCACATTCGCAGTTGTTTGTACTGTTACACCGACCTAGAAGCACACATTTGATGTCAGCGGAAGCGAACGTGGTCAAGAAAGTGTGAACGCTCGGAACTAAGTATGAACTACACAGAGCAACAGTCAAAGCGCGGGACCCCAACTTGCTTCGCGCTGAAATTCCTCGCACATGCGCGATAGAGACAAATCACCGGACCACAACTTGCAACGCGCGAACTTTTTTCCACTCCTACTGCGCATGTGCGCGCCAGATTTTTTTTGAATGTTTTTCGGCTTTCGCCGCATCGTCGGGCGCGCGTCGTCGGCCACCGCAAAGGAAGCTCGCGGGCCATTGTGTCAGGAGGAATACGCGCATGTGCCGCAAGCCACACATATTGCCGGGAGGCGTGTTTCCAAACGCTTCGCTGCACAGAGCACCCACGTGACATGTGTGATGTCACTGCGCGCGCTATTCTTTTGAGCGCCTGCTAAAACGAACCACCCGTTCTGGCTTGGTAGCCTTGACGTAGAGCACTGGGTATTGACGCTGACGGCTTGGGTTCGAGCCCCAGCGCGTCTATCTCTTGTTTTTTTTTTTTTTTTTCATTGACGATTTTATTTCGACGTTTCATTTTTTTTAAACAGAAATCTACGCGTCGTTTTGTTAATAATGAGGATTTGGTATGTTTTAGGTCGCTATAGGCTTGGGGCGCTGCCAATAACCACGTTGAATTACCGTTCTTCATCGCGCGAACAGACATGTCACGTGGGTGCTCTGTGCAGCGAAGCGTTTGGAAATACGCTGCCGGGAGCTTCACAATTGCCCCCCTTTTTTATTTTATTCCTGGCGTCAGGCTGTCTGCTAGTTTATAGCCGTGACACGGGCCATTGGCGCAGCAGATAAGCGTGCTGCAAACACCTGAGGTTTTGTCACGGAAAAGAAGTCTGTCAGGGCCTCTTATATCACGGTATTGAGACTGCCCACCGGATATAAATAGGACGCCATCCGGGACGCGACTAAGAGTATACTGAAATATACGGCACATTTTATGCCACTGCCCGCGATAAGCTAGTGAACGGGCAACAGCGTCGAAGGCACTTGCGCGACTCCGACGTGGAAGGGCTCTGGAACTTTCATACTTCCTAGGGTCTGGCGATATCATGGCAAGGCAGCGTTAAGGACAAAAACTCTTCTTGCGAAACCTGGCTGGAAAGGATTTCTTATGTGCTTAATATCTGCCCATTTTATTTTATGTGGTGAACAGAACAAAGCCATGATAGTCATGGCGGATTTAATGAATTTGTTTGGAACGACGGCATTGAGCAAAAGCTCTATTATAGCCTTTTTTGGTTTAAAACGAAGTACTTAAGGCTTTCGATGTCGCACCAATACGCACTGCAGGAAAGCCAACTTTACACAATGGTTTCCAGAAAACGCTGATGATTATAAGCGAAGGCACATCGAGCGCCTCAAACGCTTAGTGGTGTCGTTATTGAACCTGGGTCCCTGCTGTATGAAACCGACCTATATCCCATTTCGCCATTCTCACAGACTCCACACGGAGCGCATTTTTAAAGCGAAACTTCGCTTATGGGGTCTGCCGCACAACAAAACGCTGCGAAACAATGGATTCCACAAGACACGTCAAATATCGCATACAAGTGAACAATATCGAGTAAAGACATACAATACCCGTATGCGCAAAGCACTAGTATCCATATTCGCTACCACTGTCGTCGTTAGACGGAGGGGCGTTTGATGCAGTTTGGAACGTTCAAATGATGAAAACTTCTCTATTCAATGAAGGTAATCTCTTTAATACGTGTCTTCATTAAACTTCACGATGACGCACTACCCTCAGCGGTCACTCCACTGTCATTCTTGCGTTGACTTCGGCACTTCACGATTTCAATAGCATGCAAGAAAGCTTCGTATTTAAACCATCATCGCCATTTAACGGAGGGCTGTTTGGCCTGTCTGTTTTCGAGCCTGAAATGTGCCAATTATTGGAGAACCGAATATTTTGCTATTTTCTGTTTGTGTGGCCGAGAGATGCACACATGGTACACGTTCTGCACCTTAAGGAGATGTTAGAAAGGGAGGAAGAAAAATGTTTCTTGATTTATTTCATTGAACTTAACCTGATTTAAATAAATGTCGAAAAATAAACAAACGGGGCCACGTTTGGACACACCTCGTGAACCGCATCCGTAACGTACAAAACTTCTAAAAACCAGGGCGGCAAATCACGGGAAAAGGGGGGGGGGGGGGTCTGTTGTTGAGCGTAATAATGTTCTCTCGGCTTTTTTCTCTCTCACCAGAAAAGTTGCTTAGTCGCTTATAAGCGCATTGGGATTTTCTCTTTTTTAAGGCGCAAGCTTTAAATGGCGCGTTGAGGCAAAACTACCGTTTCGGTTTCAGCGTGTAGAAAAGCATAAAAAGGCTTCTAAGAAAGCTTTGCAGTGCACGATACGTTGCATATCCCGGTGAGCTTCTTGCGTGAGGTTGTCGGCAAGTAGCGAGAGATCACGCCAGTACACCGCGCATGAAAGTAGTGGAAGAACGCAGCCGAAAGATCGAACAAACAAGCAGCAAAATTCACCATCGTCGCCAGCTCTCCCATTACAGGCCGGCGGGTACGAGCAGCGGCGCAACGTGTTTGAAAGAGATCGAAGCAGTTCGAAAGCGTTAAGGCGGATCCAGAGCGCATTTGTTGTGAGCTCTTCGTCTAGTCCTCGTTATCAGCGCCGTTCTTTTTATTTTGCTAACAAAGTATGAACACACTACCCGAGAATAGTACCTTGCAAATAGTCGCAAGCTTCAAGATTAAAATCCCTTCGACATCGCGAAACAGCCAGAACCACTGCATCTCAGACGTCCAACTGGACATTCGTGCGTTCCCATGAGCAACCCATAAGAAGTGCTGAGCTGTCCTTGAACGTTTCCTTTGCACTTTTGAGAGGGAACTTTCTATACCTCACTTGTGCCATTTTCTCGCCAAAAAGCGCTGCGGGAAAGCCAACTGGCACAATGGGTTTTCACAATGGCCCATCAAGCGCCTCAAGAAAGAAACATTTCCCGTTGTCGGAAACGAGCCTAGGTGTGAGGAAAAGACCCAAGTTTCCGTTTTTTTTCCCTTGTGTGTTTTTTTTTAAATTATTACACTGTGACATGGACCGTGAGTGAACTCACGCTACCAGTGCAACACGGAAGAGAAGACGACGGGCTGTGGGCAGGTGGCGCGACAGCTGGGCAAAAATCGAGGGAAAAGGAGAACGAAGCCAGAAGGGCTACGAGTGGGACGTGCGAAGAGGCTCGTGAGCCTTGTTAAAATGATTCTGATCAGGCTCTCTCACTCCTCTTTCTCCTTCTATTTCTGTCTTCAACCTATAGTCTAAATTCTTTCTTCGACTGCACCTTTTTGCCTATCTGGTTTTTTAGTTAAAAAAATACACTCTTCTTGGCCAATCCCCCTGAGTGGGTATGCGCCACTTTATGGGCCACCACCACCACCACCACGGGCTGGGGGACGTTCCAGAGGAAGAGCTCCTGCCGTCATTCCTGCTGCGGGCCTTCACCCAGGGCGTGCCCACCTCATCCGGTCCTGGTGGCTTGTTCCAGGACCAAGGGGCGGCCTGTCGAGCGGCTCCTGCCAGGGCGCAGTTGCCGAGTGTGGGCCTTGGCCGACGCTACCGAGGCGCTCATCTCCGGGGTCGTTCGTGGGACGTGGTCCTTGCGAGCTCAGCTGGGATCAGACATCGGTGCGCTGTCCCGTGGCAAGCGCCGCACACGGTAGAGCAGCTGTGTGCCGGCGACGATCCAGTTGCAGCAGTCGTGCCACCCCTGCCCTCGCTCGCTTCGACGGCCACATCAACTGACGACGAGAAGGCGTCGGGACCTGTCTGTGAGACGACGGCTTTGATTATCCCGAACCCTACTCGCGAGGGACGTTGGTGTGGGGCAGAACAGACAGTAGCTCGAGAATTGCCGAACTGTATGTTGGGGTCACTTGTCACGTGAGACTGACGCGAAATGACGATGCACTTTGTTTTCCCGCTCCCGTAACTCAGGACTTGTGGAACAGATAAACATCTGATTTTCTTTTTCCCTCTTCACAACGTCTCTGTCGCCTCCTTTCTCGTCCGACAGCACATGAAAGCGTAACGAACGTCCATTCACCATCACACTGGGATTCTCGCGTCATGAAGCCGACGTCTATCAGATTGCGCCAATCCTTTACGCCGACTTTGACTTTGACTCAGGTTGGAAAGGAGAAAGCTTCGCGTTCCAGCCGTCCTTGTCCTAAGAAAGGATCGAGCTTTTATTTATTATTTTTCTTTACGATTCTCTGTTTCTTTTTCGTTTGACCCACCTTTGCCGTCTCTTTTCCGCTTTCACGTCCTCCCGCTTTTCTTCGAACTATGCACATCCGTGGTACCCCCTCAAGCTTGTAGTTCAAGGAACGTGCGTTTTTTGAAGTACCATATGCCACGGCAGCTAAAGGGACCATGACCGGGCTCTCTATCGAGCAAAGCGCCAACGCAGCGGCGCGCCTAATGGCAAAGCAGTCTGTCTCGCCACGGCGTCTAAGAGTGCGTTACGCTCCATTTAGCGCTTAGGCCCGCGGCGCCCTTTCTCGAGCTTCCGGAGGGACTTCCCGCCCTCTTGCCGGAGGGTGTGTCTCGCCTTACGGTGCGGCCACCCCTCATTAACTCGTTCCCCGCTTGATCTTGTTCCTGTTTGTTGGGCCAACGTGTGAAACACCGTTTTGTTACCACAAGGACAGGCCCGTCCAGTAAACTTTTCCTCTGGGAGTATACGTGTCCTGCTTTCCCGTATTAGCTCAGACGCGAAATGGCGTTACACGAAGCGTCAGCTAGTCTTAAACAAAGAAGTGCAATAGAAAAACAAGATGCCTAGTTATTTTTTTCAGTAGCACTCAGTCAGCAGAAACAGCACAGCTGCCAAAGCTTGCGCTTGGCCTGTTGGCGTCAGAAAAAAAAAAAATAAAAAAAACTCCCCCCCCCCCTCCTCCCCCCGCCAGGCATCCGGCACCACCTTCACGCAGTGGCTTTAGCAAAAAGAAAAAAAAATATTGTGATCACGTGAGTGCGCGCCCCGTAGGGCTGCCCGACGTCGTCGAGAATTGCGTGTAGGCTTGCGCCACGTGAGGAGCTCCCGTCTTCGTTGTAGTCGTCTTCGGCGCGGTGAACCTATGGCGCGCCAGTCGCTACGGGGCTCCCGTCCGTATAGAGCCGGAGGCCGTTGTGTTGCCAGCGTAGGTTTTTGGTCGTTGAGCTTGGGAATTCCGGGGCGGGATCATTAAGACGGGGAAGCCCTCAGTGGGCCGGAGAGAGGTGACGTAATTGGGCTTGACCAAAGCGACCTAGAAAGTTCAAGGCACGGCGGCATGACGTCGCGCTAGTGCGATGGGCCTAGGAGGCCCATCGCACTGGTATGACATCACCACGAATTCACCACGCCCGGACGCGTATTCGGGTTTCGGCGATGCATCACCCACGAAAGGAAGAAAAGGAGGAGTGCGAGAGTGAAAGGCGAAGGGTTGCGGGGCTGTTCGGCCGGTGTACACACTCCCCGCTCTTGGCTCGGCGGCCGGCCGGCAGTGAATACCTATTTCTTTCCTCCATGTGAACCGGCAAGTGTTTCAATTGCGCGCTGGATTTGGCCTTCTGGGACGGCTGCGCTGTAATTCAACCACACTCCTAGATCTGGATATTTTAACGAAGTTAAAAGTGCTTCAACTGTGCCTGTGTTGGATTTCGCGTCCCCTTGTGATGCCCGCCGCTGTGCATTTCGAAGTGCTTCAACCGGGTCGTTTGATTAAGTTTTACGCTGCAACAGTGTTCTAGGTAATATTACCTAAATACTTTGTCATCCGTGCTGTTTTGCAATCGCAGTGTAGCGTTCGCAAATCGTCGCGTGAACGGTTGCTTCGCAAGCGTGCATCCACAGTTCACCCCGTGATCGGCCGCCGCTGTGAAAGTCGTCAACCTTTATTGTGAATGAATTCCTGGACTGGGACAAATAGAAATTTAGCCTAATGCCCCATAAAGTTGGGCCTAAGTCACGCTGGGAATACGCGATAAGTATAATCACTTGCCGCCCACCTTGAACATGTTCATCATCATTCATCATTTATTGTACCCTTAAAGGCCCCTTGCGGGGTATTACATAAGGGGGGGGGGCGAAATAATAGTACACACATAGCAAGAATACAGACAGTAATACAGGAACAATTCCGACATACATTCGTGTAAAGAAAGTGAAGACCTACAGGCATGAAAAGAATAAAAAGGGGGGGGGGGCAAAACAATAGCACACACATAGCAAGAATTAAGACAATAAAACATAAACAATTCCGACATACATTCGTGTAAAGAAAGGGAAGACGAACAGGCATGAAAAAAGAAATGAAAAGAGAGAAGGGGGAGGGAGAGAGGTGAGCAATTTCAAGAAGTCAAAGTTTCCTTAGTCCGCCAAAAAAAAAAAAAAGCTAGAAAGAGCAATGAACTGACTGAGGGCGTCAACCGTATGGCATTTGAAACGCGTGCCAATGCCCTATGAACGAGCAGCCAAAGTCGAACACGGATATATCGAACTCCAAAGGAATCGCGAAATAGTTCGATATATGAAAAATTCGATATAAAAAATATGGGCTCTGAGACCTCACCTGTGGCGAATGACCACTTACCGATCGGCGCATTCGAGAATGACAACTAATTCCGCACTAACGACGCAACAGGATGCTTTATTTGCGTGAAAAGAAATCGCTGATCTTGGCCTGCTTCTTCGTCTTGTACATGGAATTAAAGATGCTGGTCTCGATATTCTCGAGGCTATCCAGGTGTGACAGCCCAGTTCCTCCCATGTCGCCGCAACTACGTAGAATCAAGCTGAACGCAGCCGCCAGTTCACCGGCGGAGTACGATCGTGTAGCCGCATCCTCGTCCGGACGATCTTCGCCACTCGAGCTATCAGCCTGGGTTCCTGCAACCGCAATTACGATATCCTCGTCACCGACGCTCGCAACAGCCTAAACATTGCTGTCAGCGTTCACGAAGTCGCCGGCAGACAGTCCGGCTGGAACAGCAGCCGGGAAAAGGGACGACAGCTCGCGAAACGTGTCGTCCATGCCCTATTCGTCGTCGTCGCCGTCTTCGCAAGCTTCCCAATGTTCGGCCGTCACGACGCCTGCCTTCCGGAAGCAGTTGGCCACGCTCTGCTTTATGCTGTTCCACGCGCCGTCATCATGTGTATGGCCCCCAGCTGGTCACCTTTAAGCTCGGTGCCCACACGGAGGTTCATCAAAAGCGTATCGAGGAGTCGCCTCCTGTACCCAACCTTGAACGACTTAGTCGAGCGGTCGAGCGGCTGCAGCCTGGCTGTTGTGTTCGGAGGCAGAAACTTGAGCTCGATATTGTCGAGCTCGCAGGTGGTTTGGTTGGCCGAGCAGTTATCCATCAGAAGGCAAGCGTGACGCTCCGACGCCCCGGCTTCTCTCCCTGTTGGGTTTCGGCGAAGGCACTAAGCGACCGCGGAAATCGGGGGTTCGGCGACCGCCCAAGAGCACCTACCAGCTCGGGCGGTGTTCGATATACCAAATGTCGGGAAAAATACCGTTCGATATAAACGTACGAATTCCTATACTTTTACACAGAATTTTCAAGGGGATAATTCATGAGTTCGATATAGACAATAATTCGATATACCCGTGTTCGATATATCCGTGTTCAACTGTACTCATATTTTCTGACGATTGCTTTCAACTTTGTCATGATGGTTGCACTTTGTGCCCTGCTTTTTATGCGATGGTACAAACAACCGCGTTGCTTGTTTTTTTTTTTTTTTCTTATTCGTATCTAGCGCTCCGCCCAGACGAAACGGCAGTTGGCACTAAAGTTTTGCCCAGACAGAATTAAAACGGTCAAATACTCCTGCTCTGAACTTCGCCTCTTAGATTTAGACACGCCGGACTACCTTTGCACCGGCTCCTCTTCGCGATCGTGTGTTCACGGGTCTTTTTCTTTTTTGCTTGCAAGCCCCAATGGTGCTAGCACCCACATTTATTTGCGAGTTGGATTATGAAGCCTCCACTGATGACTTACGTTTGTCCACACACACTGACCAAAACAAGCTACAAGGGGCTTTGGTATCCAGTATTCTTACGCTGGAGCATGCTTCAAGGCATGTGATCACAAAAGCACTTAAGTTTACAGCAAATACAGGTTCTCAAATTGACTGAAAAACTGAAACATAACATTAAGCCTTATAAATCTTTACCTAGTATGTGTGCTAGTTCTGCATCAATTGCTAAAAAACAAGCCGCAACACATGCTGATCATGAAAAAGTGACGTAGTGAATAGTAAATCTGTCTGCTGAAAACAACTTTTTAATAAAACTACAGATTTGAATATAGATTACATGTTGCAATGTATGGGCATATGAAACAGCAGAAACCAAGTCCCAAAGCTCAAAAATTCTTTATTAAATGCTTTATAACCTCAAATATACATACAGCATTTTACGTGTCCATCACGGTTTAGGCCAGGAACATCTTGGCTCAAAACTTTCCACAATTTCTCAGTCAGCACCTGCAACACCAAAAGAAAGAAATAAACGCTTCCTTTTACAACCACACCGCAAACGTCAAGTGAATCTAAATTCACAATTGATGGTGTATTTTGTTCCATATATGGCTACATTATTATGTATACAAAAGTTAGTTTAGCCTGCTTTTGAACTATTCTAACTGCTTATTCTGAATTTTTTTTCTACGTGACACCAGAGATCCTTTGCTGATGCAGTCTTGTGTCTAAAACATGCTTTAGTCCCTTCACACCAAACGGTATTTTTGACTTCTTTGAGAATTTGCACAAGGCCAAATAATGGCTTACACTAGTAGGATTAAAGTTCTGAGCTAGACTGCTTTGATCTCTTATCTCGTTAACAAACTGCACTGCCTTTCCCAATAGCTAAGCAGGTGCTTACAGTGTATCGGACAGAACAGCTGTCACGCAATGGCCATACAGGACAACTGGGTCGGTTTATCAGTCAGGAATTATATGAGGGGGCACTAGGCTGAGCCCAGCTCATCGCACCACTGCTGCAAAAACAAAGTTGAAAAAGATTTTAATTCGGGGGTTGTAGGTGCCGAGGCCACTCTTGGGCTATGAAGCGTGACACAGTGCTAGGTTCGATCCACGTTAATGCTGACATTTGGGTATCTTAACTCGGACTGAAATCTCCACACACGGGCGTTTTCGATTTTTTTTTTGCCTTCACTAAAAAAAAAGAAAAAAAGGAAAACAAAAAAGTCCTTGGGCTCAGCTGCACAATGCTTTAGGAACTGCGGCTGCTGCTGAGGCACACGTTGGAGCCATTACTTGACTAGGCACAAATCCTCAAGAGTTGAAAACTGATTTCAGCGCAAAGCGGCAAAACAGCACTTTATTAAAAACAAGAGAAGTGGGAAAGACCTTATAACCACACTCGCTAAAGCGGGATTCACACGACGGAGAAACCCTCTCTTTTTGGCCCGCGGGACCCGCTCACGTGACCGGTTTTGGGCTCCGCCCCTCGGTGGGGATAGCCCGCGGTGGCTCCGCGAAATAAAATGCCTCCGCATGTTTTCGCTCGACGGCGGTGGCCCTCGGCGAAAATGGAACCTGTTCCTCGGCGCTGTCGTCTGCTAGTCACTCCGCGTAGCTCCGCACGTGTGGACGCGCCGCCAGGCCGGATAATTCGGTCACGTGCTGTTGACGTCACATATCTGACCGCCTCCATGAGAGGGTTTCTCCGTCGTGTGAATCCCGCTTAAAGAACGACCTATTTGAATAAACACAGTGTCACTTTGTAAATCGTCAATGCCTATATGGCATATCCTTCATGCACAAGTATACTTAGTTGCTCCTTTAGACCAACAACGATGGCCAGAAGAAGTCAGGCTGCTGCCTTGCACGCCTTGTACTTGCTGCTTCGCCTTAATATTACCATAAGTTAGGAGCCATATATCTGAAATACCCATCTGTTTGATGCTTTGAACGTGCCATGTAGGTGTTGCCGTGCAGTAATCCTCATTGGACGACGAGAACGAATGCAAATTAAATGACTCACGAGCGAAAAATGACGTTACCAAAGTTGATCAGTTCGCTACTCTGGCACCGCTTTACCATTGAGCCAATGCTGTGGACTTGTTTGTAAACAACCTGTAATTTCTCCGCGCCACGTAACATCATTGATAGTGGTTGCGGACTGAAGTAGCGTAGAAAACCAGGCTAGTTGGTGCAGATTCATCTTCGCAGCGCACAAATAACGGGACAAAAAGAAGGATAACACTGGACAACCACTGAACCAAAACTGAATTTTTATTGAAGAGACAAATATAAAGCCATCGAAGGTATAAAACAAAGATAAAAACATGACACATGAACCCACTATAAGCAACTGTACAGACGAACGCTCTCAAGTACTGCTCTCTTCAAGATACGCCAATTCTGCATCTAAAAGTGCTAAAGACGAGCGCTAACACACGAGTCAGGCATTTTTTGAATTTTATGTGCTTCCACTATACTTCCCTCACCTTTTGTTCATCGTGCGAGAACAGTACCGTTGTATCATGAAGGAAAAGCGTACAACCACAATCTTTGCAATGGGTGGGAAGAGGGCCAGAAGGCACTCAGTGACTGGCCAACATCAAAGCGACCACAATTGAAAGGAATGCAATAAGCCACATTTAATCTACAAGGAACAAACTGTTTCTCATGTTTCACACCACAGCTGTTTGCTCGGCCCTTATTATTAATATTCTTTTCGATGGCGGGACAGATGCAGTTTAACTTAATTTTGGCTGAAAGCACCACATTGATGTTGAGGGCACGGCGGGACCGCAATGGCAACATCGCTAAACCCCTCTGTATTTTTCGCCCAGGTTACGCTGTGCGCCCTTGCTCAGCACGTGTCATTCACGCCGAAGAATGACGACAGCAGCCTGAATCTACCGACAGTGAACTCCGACTGGCCATTCCCGTGGACGCAGCACATGACGTCACCGGCTCCCAACATCTTGGAAACAACGCCCCCTGCTCAAGCATATAAAAACAACCGCATCAACGACTTCTTCACAGGGCACGGCGGGACCGCAATGGCAACATCGCTAAACCCCTCTGTATTTTTCGCCCAGGTTACGCTGTGCGCCCTTGCTCAGCACGTGTCATTCACGCCGAAGAATGACGACAGCAGCCTGGATCTACCGACAGTGAACTCCGACTGGCCATTCCGTGGACGCAGCACATGACGTCACCGGCTCCAACATCTTGGAAACAACGCCCCCTGCTCAAGCATATAAAAACAACCGCCTCAACGACTTCTTCAGAGGGCACGGCGGGACCGCAATGGCAACATCGCTAAACCCCTCTATTTTTCGCCCAACGCTGTGCGCCCTTGCCCCTCTGTATTGACGACAGCAGCCTTTCGCCCAGGTTCCCGGACGCAGCACGCTGCTCCCAACATCTTGCGCCCTAAAAACAACCGCCTGCTCAGCACGTGTCATTCACGCTGTGCGCCGAAGAATGACGACAGCAGCCTGGATCTACCGACAGTGAAACTCCGACTGGCCATTCCCGTGGACGCAGCACATGACGTCACCGGCTCCCAACATCTTGGAAACAACGCCCCTGCTCAAGCATATAAAAACAGACCGCATCAACGACTTCTTCACAGGGCACGGCGGGACCGCAATGGCAACATCGCTAAACCCCTCTGTATTTTTCGCCCAGGTTACGCTGTGCGCCCTTGCTCAGCACGTGTCATTCACGCCGAAGAATGACGACAGCAGCCTGGATCTACCGACAGTGAACTCCGACTGGCCATTCCCGTGGACGCAGCACATGACGTCACCGGCTCCCAACATCTTGGAAACAACGCCCCCTGCTCAAGCATATAAAAACAACCGCATCAACGACTTCTTCAGAGGGCACGGCGGGACCGCAATGGCAACATCGCTAAACCCCTCTGTATTTTTCGCCCAGGTTACGCTGTGCGCCCTTGCTCAGCACGTGTCATTCACGCCGAAGAATGACGACAGCAGCCTGGATCTACCGACAGTGAACTCCGACTGGCCATTCCCGTGGACGCAGCACATGACGTCACCGGCTCCCAACATCTTGGAAACAACGCCCCCTGCTCAAGCATATAAAAACAACCGCATCAACGACTTCTTCAGAGGGCACGGCGGGACCGCAATGGCAACATCGCTAAACCCCTCTGTATTTTTCGCCCAGGTTACGCTGTGCGCCCTTGCTCAGCACGTGTCATTCACGCCGAAGAATGACGACAGCAGCCTGGATCTACCGACAGTGAACTCCGACTGGGCATTCCCGTGGACGCAGCACATGACGTCACCGGCTCCCAACATCTTGGAAACAACGCCCCCTGCTCAAGCATATAAAAACAACCGCCTCAACGACTTCTTCAGAGGGCACGGCGGGATCGCAATGGCAACATCGCTAAACCCCTCTGTATTTTTCGCCCAGGTTGGTGGCAAATACTCTTATACCAGCTTTCGTAGCGATTGTAGAGGAATTGTGGTTCTGCCGTGCCCGGCGACTTGTGCATGTCTCCTTGTGGACGCATGGACGGTCATTTTGATTCTTCTTGCGGGGGATGTTGAGCAGAATCCAGGGCCTGATATAGACGATCTCATAAAAATGATGAATACTATGCTTGCTTCCCAGGAAGAATTGAAACCAAAAATCGAAAACTTAGCTACTGCTCACGATAAGCTTGAATCTACGGTTAACGCCCGAATGGACGATGTTATGGTGGCGATAAAAGAACAGAAAGTAGAGATCAAGGCACTGCAGACTGAAGTTACAGCGTTGAAAGGTAATCTTCAACTACATCAAAGGTGTCTGGGCGATTTAGAGGATAGAAGTAGACGCCGCAATCTTGTTATTTTTGGTTTGCCCGAACCGGATCGTGAAAATGCTGCAGAACTAAGAAAGAAGATAATCGAGAAACTGATAGGGCATAAACTCGGAGTGGATGTAAACTCTGTGGAAAGAGTACATAGGGTTGGGAAAAAATGCCGCGATAAAGTACGACCGGTAATAATGAATTTTTTTTACTACAACGAGAAGCTTAAAGTCTCAAATAACTGTCACAAACTGAAAGGAACAAAAATCTTGGTAAACCATGACTTCTGCAAGGCCACTTTAGCAAAGCGCAGCAAACTCTGGTCTCATTCCAGTGATTTTAAGGCGCAAGGTCACAAAGTATCGCTTGATTACGATAAGCTGAGAGTGGACGACGATATATACGAATGGGATGAGCAGAAGGATTGTCTGAAATGCATCCGCCAGCAACGTAACCGCGATGAATGACCCAGTCCCAAACAATCGCGAGTTGTTCTCCTTAATTCTAGGAGCATTGTGAATAAAGTTCACGAGCTTGAAGAAATGATATTTACTTATGATCCCCAAATCATAGCAATTACAGAGACCTGGCTAACTCCGGACATTCTAGATTCTGAAATAGTTCCTCCAACTCATAAAATGGTTAGACGTGATCGAGGCTGCACAGGAGGAGGCGTTGCTTTGGTAGTCAAACAGGAAATCACGTGCGTAACTATGGACGAAATAATGGACAATGAAAGTGTATGGTGTCAAATTGATTTTCGTGGGCTCTCTGCTCTCGTAGGTGTAGTCTACCGGCCCCCTTCTTCACCTGAGTCGTTTTTGGAAAACATTCAGTCTTACATGCAGCAGAACTACAAACCTAATCAAAAAGTCATATTAACGGGGGACTTCAACCTACCATCGATTAATTGGCACACTCTTCACCCAGGTTCAACAGACGTAGCGAACTGTAACTTGTTGCTTGAATTGATGCTGAAATTTAATCTCGTTCAACTTGTTAAAGAGCCTACCAGAGTGGCTCAAAGCACTGAAAGTGTACTAGATCTCCTATGTGTTGGAAACTTTCCAGATGACACTAAAGTCAGTGTTTATGATGGAATTTCTGATCACAAGCTGGTTTTACTTAACGCGAATTTCTGCCCTGACAAAAAGAATAGTGCGGGCAAGAGTGTCTTCAACTTTTCTGCTGCGGATGACGAAGCTAATATAGATACACTTGATTTGTGCTTCGGTGACTTTGAGGCAAGAGGAGACGTATCAAATCTGTGGAATACGTTTAAAAACATTACTGCATCATGTCTTGATAAATTCGTACCAAAATTTGAGAAAAATAAACGGTGCAACACCTGGATAACACGCGATATAATACAGTTGAAAAGAACAATATCAAGAAAATGTAAAGCAGCGCGTAAAGATAACCATGCCATATCTTCCCTCTCAGTAACACTGAAGCACAAAATACGGACCGCTCGAGATTATTTTTTTGGAACGACACTTGTTAACTTCATGGAAAACGCACCGCAAAAGTTTTGGGGATACTTGTCCGGAAACAAAGTCTGTTGAACAGCTTCACGTTGACGGCTGCGTGGTTACTGATCCTTTCGCAATTGCTAATGAGCTAAACAGAACATTTCACAGTGTGTTCAGTCAACCGTGTGTAACCAATAATCCGATAGAACCATCTCCTCTCTCGCCTAACGTAATGCCGGATATAGATTTAAACGTAAATGGTATTCGCCTTCTTCTTCTAAAACTTGATACAAAGAAGTCTTCTGGCCCTGACGGTATCCCCAATGCCTTTTTGAAGCGTTATGCGGACATGATTTTGCATTACTTATATATTTTGTTCAATAAATCTTTGGATGACGGATGCCTACCTCCTGATTGGTTGTGTGGAAAAATTGTCCCAGTACACGAGGATGGAAGCAAACTGTTCGCTTCGAACTTCAGGCCAATATCATTAATCAGTAGTTGCTGTAAAATACTTGAGCACATCCTCTCCAGCCAGATAACTTCGTTCTTGGAATCAAAAAACATATTAGGCAGCTTCCAGCATGGGTTTAGAAAAAAGCTATCAACGACGACTCGGCTCGTATCAGTCATACACGACTTCGCTAAAGCTATCAATGACAGAAAACAAATAGACGCAATATTTCTGGACCTATCAAAAGCGTTTGATAGGGTACCGCACTCTTTACTTATAAGAAAAATGCAGCGTGTAGGGATTGCTCTCCGCCTTGTGGACTGGATTTCTGCATATCTGAAAAACAGAACGCAGTTTGTAGAAATTAGCGGCTGCCAATCACAAAACATTGATGTATTGTCAGGAGTGCCCCAAGGGTCGGTCTTAGGACCACTCTTGTTCTTGATCTATGTAAATGATATTTGTGACGATATTGACGCGGGAGTGACTTTGAAAATGTTTGCAGATGACTGTATCATTTATACAACTGTCAGTAGCCCCTTACATCAATCATTGCTTAACGAAAACTTGTGTAAAATTGCTGACTGGTGTGAGAGGTGGCAGATGTTTATCAACTACTCAAAAACTTGCACTCTTACAGTAACACACAAGAAAACCCCCCTTGAATATAAATACCACGTCCGTGACCAGAGTATTAAATTAGTGAATAGCGTAAAATATTTGGGATTGACTATTAACACAAAACTTAGCTGGGACGCTCACATCGACATCGTTTGCGCCAAGGCATACAAGAAGCTATGCTTCTTAAGAAGGAAGTTGGGATCATGTGATTGGAAAGTGAAACTTGCAGCCTATAAAACCCTGTTCGACCAGTGCTGGAATACGCATCCCTTGCGTGGGACCCATACTTAAACAAAGACATAGATAAAGTGGAAAGGATTCAGCGGCTAAGCGCACGGTTTATCGTTTCAGATTTTAGGCGCCTCTCCTCCGTTTCTGAAATGTTAAATAAATGTGGGCTGGAACCACTCGAATGTCGGCGAAGAATTGCAAGGTTAACCTTCTTTTATAAACTATACAACAACGAATCCGGTTTAAATAAAGAATGTTATATACTGCCACCTCCAAAGCGCTCAGCAAGGTTAAATCATTCAAAAACTGTAAGACCATATGCTCTTAAAATAACACGTTCAAGTATTCTTTTTTTGTACGAACCATTGAAGACTGGAATTCACTGCCTTGCGACTGCGTGCACGCTCCGACTTCTTCTAGTTGTGACCTATGTGTTAAGAACCTTCTGTAACCCTCTCCTGCTAGGATGGTGAAAAACCGTCAGCAGTGTTCCTTTAATAAATAAATAATATCAGCTCCCCACTTCTTTCAAGCGGTGAGATACATCGTGCAGGTACGAGATTACAACTATCTTTTCCTTCACAACATCACAAGCAGGAGACAAGTTTTCTTCACCAAATCCAACAACTGAAGACAGGCCGACCCAATGACTCCGTCACCGTAGCCAGCATGTTTGGGTCCAACTAACTGTTCACCAAAGCTAGACTCAATTAGGTGAAAACAAGACTGAAAACAAAACAAGATGGCTGGCCTGAGGCAGTTGACAACAATCCCATATTTTACAATCCTAGAACGTGCTGATGAAGAGTGCAGTAAAGGCTTCTTCGATCGCGGGCTATAGAGCCAACATACATGATTCTGCTCGAATTTTAACAGCAGGTCCAAAAACTGGATTGTTCTTTCGTTTAGCGCCTTGGACATAAAAGTCAGCCAAAATGCGTGACGTTTGAATGCTTTTAAAATGTCTACCATTTTCTTGTAGGGTCATAGTTTCCACAAAGTACTAGGTAATCGTCAACATACCCGAAAGTTTTAATTGCCAAACCCTCCAAGTCACGTTCCAATACACGGTCAACATGAGCCAAGAAAATGTCACTAACAAGGTGAGGAACTTTAGAACGTCTACAGATTCCAGATCTCTGCACATAGACACTGTCACACTATCCTACAATAGTTGATGCTAAGTAGAAACGCAGAAGCTCCAAAAAGGATTCCACGGAAATCCCGCAACTTTGCATAAACTTAACCTCGCCGTTGTAGACGGTGATACGTTCTTTCACAGAGACCAAAACTTGTTCATGCGGAAGGGAGTAGAAAAGGTTTTCAGCGTCAATGCTGAAAGCAGAGCACCAGCCTGGATTACTGCGCGCACAGTAACCCCATTTGCGCGCTGTGAAGATGAAGAGGCTTGCGCAGCGTGCCCTATCCTGGTCCACTTGCATTGCAACATCTGCTACCTCAAACACGGAGCTGCGCAGTGGACGCCAGGTCGGCAAAGAAATTTTGGCACTCGATGGAGCCCTCTGGCCGACTATGCCACTTATGGTCGTCTCCCATCCCTGCGACTGCAGCACCTTCTGCGGCACTGACGTTGATGACTGGATAAGCACCTACGAGAGTGCGAGCGCTCATAACAGACCTGACAAGCTGGGAAACCTGCAAATTGAAATTACGTGAGCTGTTCGGAAAGCTTGTTGGCCACCAACTAGCCGCGAAGGAACTTTCTTCCCATGCCAAAACCTCGATGGAGTCATCCGTTGCCTTTATTCAGGATGGTGTTGCCCTGTGTCACAAGATAGATGCCGACACGTCAGAAACTGGCAAAGTAGGCCATGTGCAGAAAGGAATATCTGATGGCGCGTTCAACCTGCTTGTTTATAAGGACTGCACCACCACACCCGGCATCATTACAGAGTGCAGACCGTTTAAACATCTTGAAAATGGCCTCGCAGCCTCTGGAAAATGTTTCTTTGGTTATTAACGTAACTAGTTGATGAATTTCTTTTTGTTATTCCCCCCACTGTAATGCCAAAAGGCGCTGTGGGTACCAAATAAAGAAAGAAAGAAACAAGCGAAAGCTCACTGTATTGCCCCACAGTTCACTCGACTGCCTAACACGGCTCCCACATCCTATTACGAGTATACCACTCCACTGGAATGTGCCCTTCTTTGTTCGATGACTTAATGAAAATAGTACGCTATGATCTGGAGGCTACGGCTACGGCTGCCCAACTAGCCCCGACCCGTGAATGAACGTCACCTTCCATCTCCCTAATCCATGCGATATACAGCAAGAGCTCGCAAGCCACACCATTCCACGCATTTGCTCTGTAGCTCACCCGAAAAACGCTTTCACTGTTCCTCGTGTCTTAACTGGTCCCCACCAATATGCCCCACGCCATTTTCAGACACAAAATTCCGAAGAGCGGAGCACTCCTGAAAACAAGCCAATATGCTTCCACTGCTGTCACGGTGGGCATGTGGCCCGCTACAGCTTTCGACATTGCCAGGCTAAGCCTTCGCCTCATCAGACGACTAATCAATGCAGCTCAAGGAGGTAATACTGCATCTGTGACCTGGAAGACAGATCCTCTATTAACCAAGGAGTCTAAGCCCAATTTACTAGACGTTACTGTTGATGGTGTTGCAGCCCAGGCTCCCACTGACACAAATGCTCACATCTCTGTAATGAGCTTAACCCTCCGCTGGCATCTCCGCAAAGTTCTGACGCCACCCATGCAAACATTTGTTCGAGTTGCCAATGAGATCACACCTTCAATTGCCGGAATGCGTACCGCCTGAATATGGATTGCCGACCACGATAGTGTCGTTCTCTTCAACCGTCCTTGAAAAATGCCCCCATGACATTATCCTCGGCGTCGATTTTTTCTCGAACCGCTCTCATTGACTGTTCTGCGGGACTTCTCTCTTTTGAATTTCCTTCTGCCAAAAATGCTCAAAAGCACCGTTGTCGTTCCACAGATTATGTCCATTTGCTGTCAAATGCTGTAACATACATGCCCCTGTGATCAAGCCCACCTGTTTCTCACAGTTACTTCTCACCAGATTGTTCGACAAGCCGAGCGGAAGCTACTACAAGCACGTATCCTTGAGTGCCGCGAGAAGCTACGAGCTTTGGAGAAGCAAACCTTCTTTGCACGCTGGCAACTTGAGTATCTTATTCCTGAGGACTTCCCAGATGTGCAGCTGCACGCAAACTTCACCGCTAGCATGGGAGAAGGCCGTCATACAACGTCGCAAGAGAGGAAACTGCAAACACTCCGGCCGGACGTGCCACAATGCACCCAAGAGGTCATCAACCTATCTCCGTACACACCAAACGAAGAGGAGGCTAAGGTTTTGTCCCGTGGTTTGAATTTTAACACGGAAGCACCCCTGGAGCCAGGAAAGGTGATTTGTGCGGTCGAACGCGCGGTCGGCCAGCTTCCCTGTGAAGTACGGCAAGAACCGCGCACCCGTGCTATTGGTGTTCTCTCTGGTTTGCGAAGACATTGTGCAAGACTGCATTTATCGGTAGTGGAGAGGCAAGCCATCAGGAGCCTGCGGAATAACAGCGGTATCGCAATCCTTCCTGCTGCCAAAGGCAATGCCACGGTCTTGCTAGATAGCAGTGACTACCACAAGATGATGTTGGCCCTTCTCGAAGACCAGCAGACATACGCTCCTCTAGCCCGTGACCCAACTAGCAGGTTACAGTCCAAGCTTCAAGAACTGCTAACCAGGCTATTCCAGCTAGTCCCTCCGCACCAAAAGGGCCTCTACTACCGGTTTCTGTGCACAAACGGTATAGCCCCAGCAATCTACGGTCTGCCTAAAATCCACCACAAGCCTGGCGTTCCTCTTCGGCCTATCGTCGACTTCTCGAGGTCACCGCTCTACCGGCTATCAGGCTACCTTCACCAAGTGTTGAGCCCTCTAGCTGGTAAGACGCCCACGCACGTCGGAAACTCGTCCTCTTGTTTCGAAGCTGAAGGACGTAACTCTAACTGAAGACGACGTCATGGTTTCGTACGACGTCAAGTCTCTTTTCACTAGTGTCCCAGTGGATCTGGCAGTAGCCACGTGCGAAGAAGCCCTAAACGCGGACATTAGTCTTCCCGATCGCACTCCCTTTGACGTCCCCGAGCTCTGTGAGTTGCTTATGTTTTGTCTGAGCAACACCTATTTTTCTTACTGGGGAAGCCTCTATCAGCAGACCCATGGCACGGCGATGGGTGCTTCAATATCAGTTACTACGGCCAATCTAGTTATGGAGGCTTTAGAGGGGAAGGTATTGGCAACCTTCACACCGGCACCGAAAGTTTTCTCTGCCGCTATGTCGGCGACTGTTTTTGTGTTTTAAAAAAGCAAGATGTCCCATGTCTTCTGGACAGCCTCAACGCCCATAATGTGGCATATACAGTTCACCGTGGAGTTCGAGCAAGACAACATGCTTCCCTTTTTTGGATGTTCTGCTCGCCGCGACGCGGGCGCTCTCTCCTTCTCAGTGTACAGGAAGCCCACACACACGGGTCGTTACCATAAGTTTTGAATCTTGCCACCCTCTCGGCCAAAAGGACATCCGTTGTGTCGTCCTTGATAAAGCGCACCGTACGCATCTGCTCAGATGACAGTGCACTGAAACGTGAATTAGGAACGATCCGCCCGCGAAATAATCGCCAATGGCTATCCTAAGCGACTTATTTGCCAAACCAAGAATAAGATACTACAGCCAAGAATGGCCAACAACAGGACATTACGAGCACGCGCAGCCATCTCCTACGTCCCAGGAATAAGCGAAGCATTGTCGCGCGTCTTTTCAAATACGACATGCGCATTGCCCATGTACCGACCAGCAAGCTCCGCGACGACTGAAAGAGCACCAACGGGATGTAAGAAATCATAATCACATGACGAATGCAATTGCGGCGCACAAACATTCCCACAAGATTGACTGGGAGAACACCGCAATTTTAGGTAAGGAAAAGAACACATCATCTCGGCGTCTGCTAGAGTCACTTTTTATCCAATCAACGCCAGCCACAATGAACCGGACGGATGGGACTTTGCCTCCCGTCTACGCATGCTCTCTACGTCATGTGCTTGCCTATATAATTGACGACGACGGCTTGTTTTACATAGTGAACAAGGAACCCGTATGTGGTTCCGAAACGTCAGTATATTTTTATTCTTGGTCAGTGTTCGCTTTCCTTTTGCAAGTTATTATATGATCTTCCCTATTACAGACGCGCTGCTTCTGTGAAACGTCACTCTGCCACACATCATCATTACTGTGGTAGAGAACCAAACCTGCCTTCCCTTTCAGTTTTTCAACTTCAGTTTCACACCTCAAGTCCTTCCCAATGGGATTTCGCTTGCAATGCTGTGCCCTTTTTGCCATGAATGCTAGCACCCCGGCAGATTTACCTCCTGCAGTGCAGGCGTCCCATCAAGCACCATCAATCAAGGCACTGCTTCAGACCTCCTAAAATTTTAAAAATTCCACCATGGAGAGAGTGAAAAGCGGTAAAATTGTTTTTCACATAATAATTTTTTTACCCCCCGCCAACGGAGATATGGAACTGGTTTTGTTGAGATAGGCAACTTACTCCCTTATCTCAACACTGTTATACAACATTTTTTAATGACACCCTCCCAATAAAGGCAAGCGGGATTTCGGGAAAACACTGTGTTTTTACACTTTCACAAATAATCACCAAGCCAGTTGATATCACCCATTCGTTTTTTCTTGAAAATGCTGCCCGTTTAATTGCCCGAAAACCACTTTCACGATTTTGTCCTGAGATGCGGATTAGAAGGCCAGCGAGATTTTTTAATCTGCATCCTTTTGGACGTAAAATTCAGTTGAGTTTTCCCGCGTTCGCTTAGCGGTCGCCATCTGTTGACACCTTCGGCAACTACGCGTCTCCCGTAGGAGCAGGTGTTATATATCATAAATGTAAAAGAGAAGATTTTGCCAGTAAAAAGCGCAAAGGTGAGACCTCGGCATCTGCTGCGACTTCCTTCAACCTCGCACCTCCCGCAGGAAGCCCATGTTACTTACGATAAAACTGTCCCGATGAGCATCGTTCATATCTTCTGAGATAGCACTTCCTACGAGGAAGAATACCCCTCACCCAGCCGGCCTCCATCATGTGTTCCCAGCGCAATCTCCTGCCGAATTCAAGTTGTGGTTGCAACCTGGCACTCTTCCTCATATCCGCAAACCAAGCTCCTCCTTCTTCTATCCACTTTTCCATACCTTGAGCTGTGGGAGAAACCTGGTGACTAACAGCGATCTGGATGTCCCGACAATACTTCCTCCAGAGCAAGGCTGCCCACTCATTACATGGCTTTCTGAAATTGGGAACCACTCCCACTTCGCAGGCTCAATAAAACCTTTTTCCCTCACTGACTCATTCGCTCAAACGCGCCATATTGGTGCAATTTGTTTAGCGAGAGTTGGAGTAAAGCACGAGTACCAGTCGTTTCACATTACCACGACGCGCCTGAAGTAGGAGCCTACGTACTGACAGCAGGCAGGCGCTCCCGAGTGTGTACCACTTCGTAATGAAGTAGCCTAATATGGTGACTAGCAAATACCAATTGCTGTCCTTAATATAATGGTACACCCGGCACCGCCGGGTACTACCGCTAGTTACAGTATATATAACATATCCCGAGCTTCCGCCTTTGAGTGTATGCGTGTACGCGTGTGTTCGTGCGCGCGTATGTGTTCTGCATACCTATCAACTCGCTTTACTAGTCGCGATATCGGTACACGACCATTTGACTGTTTAGAACATGAGTGTTTGCAGATGCCTGCATTTTGTCAGGCACCCTGTCTTCGTGCATGCTAATGTGCCTGACAGTAATATTAATATCTTACATGTATAATCCGTGCGTTTGTGTGTTTATGTATGTGTGTTCATGTCTGTGTGGGCGTGTGCGCATGTGTGCGTGCCTGCGTACTTGCGTGCGTGTGTGTGTTTGTGTGTGCGCGTGAGTGTGTGTGTGTGTGTGTGTGTGTGTGTGATTGTGTGTGGGTGTGTGTGTGTGTGTGTGTGTGTGTGTGTGTGTGTGTGTGTGTGTGTGTGTGTGTGTGTGTGTGCGCGTGTGTGTGTGCGCGTGTGCGTGTGCGCGTGTGCGTGTGCGTGTGCGTGCGTGCGTGCGGGTGTGTGGTGCTGGAAATTACTTGGTGATTCCCTGCACTTCGCGTCCAGTATTCATACTTCATTGCTTCGTCTGTGCACCACCCTGTTTTCTTGGTGCACCACCCAAGAAGGCCCGGTGTTGCGGCTGGGGGGCGCTCCCAAATAAACAAACGGACAACAACGGCGCTTCTAAAGCTAAGCTTTCTATGCCTCAATTATGGCTTCCGATGTCGCGCCAAGACGGACTGCAGGAAAGCCGGCTTTACGCAAATGGGTTTCACAAAACGGTGATAGTGATGAATGAAAACACATCAAGCGCCTAAAGAGGAAAACACTTCCAGTGGTCGGAATCGAACGGGGGTCCCTCGCGTTATCAAGCCGATGTCCATACGATTGTGCCATTCTGACACCGTCGAAACAGCTCGGATTTTGGACTAACTGTGACTCTGCTTGCATGGGAGAAATCTTCTCGTTGTAACCGTTGGCCGCCGCGGTGGCTCAGTGGCTAAGGCGTTGTGCTGCTGAGCCTGAAGACGCGGGTTCGATTCCCGGCGTCGGCGGCCCGCTGTTCTGATGGAGGCGAAAAGCAAACAATTGCCCGCGTATCTGCTCCTTTCGTTGCAAATGTCGACAAAAGACGATAGTCTTTGTCGACATTTGCCAAGTAAATGCCTCCCTTCACTTTCCCGCTGACCTCTCGTGTTGTTCATCTTGCGTCGCGCTCCTCCCAAGGGAAACACGCTAAAGGTTTGCGCAAGGCGATTTGAATTTACCGCGTTTCACTGCTCCAAGCCGGGTCTCTCGATGCCAGCGCTGCCGTATGGCGCAGACCGCGCGCGAATTGAAACGCCCTACTTCAATGTTTATAGTTCCGCGTTTCTCTAGCCCACGTGCGTTCGAAGCAGAACGTGGAACCTATCTAGTGGAACCTTTCCTAACTGTTGCCACTTGATTTCTTAAAATGCCGCTAGAAGCTATATGGCGCGGGCGACAGCAGGCGACGGGCGGAAAGCATTTTTTTTCTGCAAGTTGATGAAGTATTTAATCTCGCACAAATCAAACATGTACGATTTTTTATAAGGGAACGGTGCGCATATCACTTCTGTATTACTTTGTTGTCTTATATTTGCGCAATGTCTTGTTGTTCTTCACCAATATTGAAAAGTATGAACATTACACCGGACTTAGACGGGCACATTTAGCTGTGACTATATAAGACTATTGTGCAGGCCTTGTTTTACTTGGGCAGGTGGCTGAATCGAGTCACAGACAGACAGAGGGACAGACATACAGACACACCAAAATTTTAAGTTTAAGTAGCCCAGGAAAAGACTATCGTCTTTAAAACGCCCGTGTGCACGAGATTTCGGTGCACGTTAAGGATCCCCAGGTGGTCAAAATTAATACACAGCCCTCCACTACAGCGCGCCTCATCGCCTGCGCGTCGGCGCATTAAACCCTACAATGAAATCGGTTTTAACCGTCTTTGTTTTAGAGACGGGCTTTGATTTCTGCCCAATGGAGCGCTTAAATCTTCCCCTTTAGAGATTATCAAGGGATTAGCAGTTGACTTCATCGAGCAGGAGCAATGTGATGAATAGCAGGATGTGCACTTTTCTGTCTCTCTTCCATATTGTGAAGGGAGGGAACCGAGCAATTTGTGCTCGTTCGATCTGGAACTCCAGTGATGCGAGCTCGGCTTACCTTCGCTAACTACGCACAATAGTGGCACGTAGATTGAGTCTCTCTCGATGCATCGCATATCAAACGAAGCTCATGTACTGTGCTGCCTCGGCAATGAAGAAGCCAGAAATTCGAGGAGGCCACGTGGGGATTTGGTTAATTTTTTTTCCGACGAGCGATCACAGAAGACTTCAGAACACTGGCGCTAAATTAATTAGGAGTGTGTACCGTATTTTGCGGTAGCTTGTAGCAGAGTGCGACGTTATCGTTGGCGTTATCTCTTGGGTTTTACACTCATTGCGCTTGTGACGCACAAGTCCGCATAATTGCTTTGGAAGCCCGCAATATCCGCGCTTGAATGAGCGCTGATCTTTGTGAAGTTCGAATGTTGAATGCTCAACTGAGTCGATAAGTTAGCGGCAGCATGATCGTTTGATTCTTTTTCCTCGGTAACCATGCATGAGTTGCTTTTCGAGAAGTTCCGCTGTCCTGCCGTCGAAAGAAAAATCCCGTCGGCCTCCAAAGCCTTGCAAGCCCAGCGCCGAGGGATTCATTCCATTCTGAGATAAGCAGGCTCCTCTCACACGCCGGCATTCAGAGTGCCTCCGGCACCGTTTGCTCGATGAGGCAATTATGTGCGTAACCACTCTGTGCTTTCCCGCAGAAGACAAAGAACAGACAAAAAACTTGGTTTCAGAGTAGATTTTCGCCTACTTATGTGTAATATTGTTATGTGGCAGCAGAGCAAATGAGACGAACCACGAGATGGCGAAATGAGGTATTCGCACCGTGGATGTCTGCTGGGAGAGCCCGTGCGACCCCCGCATCGTCCACAGCTTCGTCTTCTTCGAAGGTGGGTGATCTGCTTCTTCGCGTGGCAACTGCAGGTTTGTGTGGCACGGTTATTCTTGAGACAAGAATCAGTGCCCTTCCACTCGGTGAAGAAAGATGACCACCTGCGAAGCTGGGCTCAGTGCAAGAAGTGCACGAAACAAAACACCTTCGCTTGTAATTTGCGATTGAGCGCACTTCCTAGCTAATTAATTAAGTGAACGAAAGTTGTAAGTAAGAATCGCAGTTTTACCGTAGCGGACAAACATGGGGCTGCCCGTTTCCTTCTGCGTCGTACGCATCTTACGGTCTCTGTAACACATCAACCCAAACCGCTCGACCGTCGAGGAGAGCAGCCAGGTCACATCGGGCCGTGAGGCGTCCACGTTCAAATCTCCCCCCAGCAGGGCGAAGCCTGGTGGTGGTTGTGGTTTCCGGGAGAGGAAAAGCAAAGGAAATTCACGGGGGGTATTTTGAGCTCGGCAGGGAGCTCACCCCCACACAACCCAGTGTAGGGGAAGGGAAGTAAAGGAGGAAAGATAGCATAAAGTATAGAGAGAGAGAAAGGTATAAAGAGAGCTGTCAGTCCTAGAATGCTGTCAGTACGGGCACGTCAGTCAGTCACTGCACTCCGGGTTAGAGCCGCTGCGTGAGGCCCGTTGTCTCCAGGTAATGGAGCAGATAAGCGAAGACATCCCGTTGGGTTACCGCAGGCCCCTTCGGAACAGAAGGTCCTCCATGCTGGCGCTTGGAAGGCCTCAACGTTGGCGCGTGAAGCCTGCCTCCGTGTGCACGCACCCCCTCCCCCCCCCCCCCTCGAATGCACGCATATAAATGAGCAACCGGAGTTATGCGCGTGCTCACATGAAAGGCACCGGCCAGCACGTCACTCCGCGAGCCCCTCAAGCTGGACGGGAACAAAACCAACACGTCACTCCAGGAGCCCCTGGAGAAGTACACAGGAAAAAGCTGTAGCTATGGGAGAAGGGGGGTTGCTATAGTGGATTTATACAGGGTGTTCAAAATTAAGTCGACAAGTGTTTTTTTTTTAATTCGGCGCTTAGCTTTACGTGAGGGCGACATCTGCAGTGAGGTTATGCGCCCAGGGGGACACAAAATTAGGTGGTAATCATTGTTGCCTGTGTTAATTAACTAAAATTTAATAATTAACTTTTTAGTGGCTGCAGTAGGCAGGCAAGTTTGTATGGAGAAGTTTGACGCAATCGTGTTTCTACAGTTTCATTTGGCAGAATTCTTCTAGCGCATCCGTACACCGAGTCATAGAATTGCGAAGTTTAATTGCCGTTCGCATGATTACGCATGCTAGACAGCGACAACTGGCGCAGAGCTCCTCCCTTTTGTTCTATGTTCCGATAGCAGTTCCCAAAAGTGCGGATTGCGATAACGCCAGCCAAGACTGAAAGGGTGCCAGTTATCACTTTTGCCTATGCCTACACCCCGTTGTCATTCTAAACACCGTACACAGCAGGCACATCCCAAAAGGGATGAATATTTGTCACGCGATTTTATCCCTTTAGGTGGATTTTATCCAGTGGCGGCGATAACTGTCCTCACGGTTTCGCAAATATCTACATTATTTTTTAGAATCTACCCGTAAGAGTAGCATATTCGTGTACTCGGTAAGCTAATCTATGGATCTTGAGCAACTTGTTTTTTTTTTTTTCAGCGTCCCTTTAAGAGGTACAAGCATCCCCGGACCTCAGCTGGCCTAGGACGTGGGAATCAACGCTTGGAACTCCGCCACAAGCTGCCATTCGGGGCCGTGTAGGAGGTACCCCATGAACCACTTAGTGTGGGGTCTGGCACCGCTAAACAGCCACCAGTCAAAAGGGTTCAAGCGCGCCGTGTCTCGGCAGAAGATAAAGAGTTTGAAAAGGCTCAATCACTCCAGTGGTCGCGGGAACTTTCTCTATCCTTCTTTGGCCGACTGTGGTGTCGCTGGGCACCCTCCAGAATAAAAAGAATGCAGCTCCCCCCCCCCTCCCCCGTACGGGGTATCTAGTGTGCTGGAAGCCTGTCCACCCGTCTTTTTGTACCACGGGTATCAAAATGTGGGACCTACTTCGGTACCGCCACCAACAAGTAAATTTGGTAGAAACACACTTTCCGATTATTATCGGTCGTCCAGTGTCACTAACATGATACAGAAATTACAACTGCCTAATCTTGCAACCCGTCGTATGATATCCCGCCTATGTGTTTTCCACAAAATATATTACACCAAACAGACCTTAAAATGATCTCTTTTTTCAGCTCCACCATACGTGTCATCACGCATTGACATCCATTAAAAGTGAGTGTGCCAAACTCCCGAACAGACCCCTACCTGAACTCGTTTCTTCCCATGACCAGCTTGCAGTGGAATCGCCTTCCTGGCTCCACCGTCTCCATCAGCGACGAAGTCCGCAGTCAGCATTCACTTTTTGTAACTGCCCTGCTGTTTTCTTTTCTCTTGTTGTTTGTTATCGTACCGCTCATCTCTTTAACGCCTCACGGCTATGAAAGTAAATAAATGAAATAAAATGAAATGAAATGCAAGTACATGGGTAGATAGTGCTTAGAAAGTTACCCGACTGTTAGAAAACGCCAGGCGGGGGGGTAACCTTTGACCGCAGCAAGGGCTGAGAGGTCGCCTTATATGCGGAAGGTACTGGGTTCGAATCCGAGTACCGCCGGGCACGCTTCTGGTCAAGAGGTCCAATGAGTCAAGAGGTACGACGAGTCAAAAGGTCCAATTTGGGTCAAGAGGTACATCGCGTCAAGAGGTCCAACGTGTCGAAAGGTCCAACGCGTCAAGAGGTCCAACGCGTCAAGAGGTCCAACGCGTCAAAAGGTCGAACGAGCCTCCTTCAGCTCACTTTATAAAATCGCTAGATCCAATAAAATGTCCTAGTAATATCTGTTTAAGTTTTGCGGGTTTAGATTGCGATAAATGGGTGCTTGTGATGGTTACTGATCTAGCTATTTTGATGCTTCTGTACTATACGACTGTTATATGGTTGTTGGCGAAAAGTAGACAGACAGACTGCTAATAATACCCTACTTACACGGGCGCAGTTAACAACGGTCAAGCGAACCGCGGTTAGACAAAACCGCAGTTTGCTGCGTTACACGGCAGACGAAACTGCGGTTACCCCGCTAACCATGGTTAACGCAAACTGAGCTTGGCCACCTCAGTTCACGCTAACCGCAGTTGCCGCAGCCGCAGTGCTCAAAATCGCGCAAGTCAGTTTGGACGCAAGTGGCGGCGCATCAGCGAAGGCGGAAAAAAGAGACGAAGGTTCTCAAATAGTGGGCGCCCCAAAGCTGTGCCCAAGAGGCGCTTTCGTTCTTTGCGTCGCTCTCGCAAGCAGCGCGACTGCCCGTCAGCAGCGGCTCGTTTCCCGATCCAACCGATCAACTACGACAAAAGCCGTGCTAAATTTGTGAATTCCGCGCGTCGTCCGCCAACAAAAAAAGGATAAACCAGGCAATCGTGAAGCGTTTTCAGCACTCGGAAACGATCGGCGCGCACGTCGTCCGTGCCTGCGAACACGCCGGCGCGCCTGCCCGCACGGGACTGTAAGTGGCTCCAACCGGCCCATACCACGCTTATCGCCGCTCTTCGAAATCAACCTGATCGCGGAAAAGAACTTCCACATGCGAGAAAGTGGAAGTTAGGGCGGTGAAAAATTCTGCTATATATTGTAATTCGCAGTTGTAGATATAGCGGCGGTCAAATATCCACCGCGATGCTAAGCCTAAAGTTCACAACACCGAGCAGACCTGTGCAAACCGAGCCGGTTGGGAGCTTTTGGGGAAGCCCCTCTCCTCGCCGCGCGCGACTGCATTGCGTTTGGCTCTGAAGCGACTGCTTTAAAGATATTTCCTTTTGTCTACACTGCTTTTCTTTGGTTTTTTATCGTGAAGTTAAAAGTGTGGTCATTTATTTTTGTTACGCTCACAACCAAGTGAGCGCGGTCACCACACTTGGAATTTCGCGTGTAACAGCCAAAACCGCAGTTTGTGATAACCGCGGTTAAAGTTACGTAACCACGGTTAAGCTTAACTGCGGTTACGTCCGCAGTGTAACTAGAGTATAACGGTTCCTGGAAACGGTTACTAACTGCTTGAGTGACATATTTTGGTCTTTTAGAATTTAGGGTCTGTGTTCCAGCATATGCGTTCTATGACACATATTATACTAATTCTATAGAAATTCTCGCTTCAGCATCTTACGTTCAGCCTTCCAGTTTAGTATCTCAGTACTCTTAATCACCAATACTTCCTTGCGTAACTCTGACCAGTCCTTGGATCTCGTGTGTTCTGTTTTTTTTAAACGTGACTAGCGATCGGGGCCCCTCTCAAAGGTTGCCGAATGCTGTAGTCCCCAAACCGAATTAATATTCTTTCAACGCGTAGCACAGATTACGCGTTTCTTCGTCCCTGTAAAGTAAAATAATTCAGCTTCCATCAGTAACTTCCCATTGGAAAATGTGTCAGCAACACAATGGGGTTTGCTGTAGTCACTTCACGAAAGCTGACTTCTTCTGGAGCAAAATCCGTAAGTTTAGTTCACTCTCTTGTTATTGATGGTGTGTCTTTCGTGCATGTTGGAGTGTGTCGTTTATTAATAGATGGTCTGCAGCCACTGAAACCGCGGTTGAAGAAAGGCGCCGTACCGCCACATAAAATTCCTATGCGCATGCACGACAAGAAAATGAAGCGAAGAACAAAAACAAACAGGAGAACGTCATTGTTCTTTGATTAACGTGCTTGCCCCTTTTAATAAATGCTGCATTCCAGTTGCATTTCGTGCTTTGTTGGATTGTTTGTGCTTCGTTCTCTTTTTAGCATTATGTGTGATTGCTATTTTGAATTTGCTGCTTTTTTTTTCTTTCTCAAACCCCCACAGGAATGGACGATGTAGGTATTTCTAATAAACAAATGCACTTGTTACTGCGGCATCGTTGTTTCGACAGCGCGCTGAAAGCACAGCACAGCTGATGTAACAGGCCCTGCCGTAGAGGCGTCAGCGTTTGATATTTAGTTTCGGTATTTTTATTATTACATGTAACCTGCATAAACGCCGTTGGAGCTTTCCTTGTAAAAACAGCCCACAAAATTATAATTTACTCGCATTATTCGCACTTATCCCAACACAATTGCGTAAGTGGGAATAACAAAACGCTGTGCATGGTTGCGTCTACCGCGCTCTCTTGGCGCCTAATAAATATTCGTAAAGTATGCTTGAACAATTCCACGAGCATGGATGCAAGTGTAGCATCCTTTATAGAGCCTGCAGTGCCAACAAACGTTCACGCAGTGCGGTTGGCAGCTTGCGGTGATTTGTTAAAGCTTGGACCTCTCGACTAAAAGGTTCAATAGTCACGTGACAGCCGAGTCCAGAAGGGTTCCGAGTCAAGAGGACCAACGCGTCAAAAGGTCCAATATTGGATGTCTTGATTCGTTGGACCTCTTGACTCATCATGGTCCTCTTGACGCGGCTGAGGCGAGTCAAAAGGTCCAACGAGTCGAGAGGTCCAAGCTGTGTAACAAATCACCGCAAGCTTACTGCAAAAGTAAAAGAACAAAGAACAGAAAACCAAGCTTCCGAGCAACCGAGCACAGCGTTTTGTTATTGCCACTTGCGCAATTGTGTCGGGTAAGTGCGAATAATGCGAGTAAATTATAATTTTGTGGGCTGTTTTTACAAGGAAAGATCCAACGGCGTGTATGCAGGTTACAGGTAATAAAGAATACCGAAACTAAACATCAAACGCTGACGCCTCTACGGCAAGGCCTGTTACATCAGCTGCGCTGTGCATTCAGCCCTTTGTCGGAAACGACGATTTATTTATTTATTTATTTATTTGAAAATACTGCAGACCTTGGCGGTCCAAGCAGGAGTGGTACAACAAAATACACTGAAGTATTACATACATCATGGTCACACTGAGAGGCACAAATATATAAAGAAAAAAAAACAGTCATGACATTATTAAGATAAAGAAACAAAGGTAATAAAGACAATACTTAACAGCTGGATTTCTCTTTTCCAGAAACAAATACCACATGAGTTTTATATTTTATACAAATTCCAAATCCTGAATATGATCATTAAATGATTGCACGGTCCCACAGTTTACAGCACTTGCCGGTAATCGGTTCCAGTAAGAAATAGAGGAGGGAAAAACAGAGTATTTATGAGCATTATTGTGACTAATAGGTTGTCGAAGCACTTTGTTATGGTTTGTTCGTGAGGAATGTTTAAAAGGTTCAAGGAGGTAATCGTCTCTTGAAATTTTAAAACGGCCATGATAAAGAAGATATAAAAATTTTAGTTTGGAAGTTATTCTGCGGCGTGCGAGTGAGGGAAGCTGGGCTTTGTTCAGCAGATTTGTTACGCTGGTATGCCTAGAATAATATGAAAAAATGAACCGAACCGCCAAGTTTTGAATCCGTTCTATTTTCTTAACCAGATATTTTTGATATGGATCCCAAATGATATCTGCATATTCTAGGGCTGGTCTTATAAGACATTTATAGACAGTTAGTTTCATTGCAGGAGGTGCATTACGAAGCTTTCTCCTTAAAAACGCCAATTTTCCTTGTGCTTTAGAACACACAGCCTCAATGTGCGTCTCCCAGCTTAGGTTAGACCAGAGTCCTTCAATGCATTGAAGGACTCTGGTTAGACGTAAGCGTTACGCCCAGATATTTCACGTGGTTACTTTTACCAATTTCATTATTGTCAAGAGTGTAGGCAAAGTTTAGCGGAGTTTTCTTATTTGTAAAAGTTATGCTCACAGTTTTGTTGGCGTTGAGTGCCATTCCCCACTTTTTACACCATGCATGAATTAATTGTAAGGAATTATTCAGCTGAACTTGGTCTTCCGTTGTATTTATTGTTGAATTATGACGCAGTCATCTGCGAATAGCCTTAATTGAATGGGTGAGTTAATGCTGAAATGAATGTCATTAATGTAAATAAGGAACAAAATTGGTGCCAAAACCGATCCTTGGGGGACGCCAGAGAAAACACTTAAATTGCCTGATTCCTCATCGTTCAAAGCAACGAATTGCTTGCGGTTTCGCAGATAGCACTCTACCCATGAAATTATATTACTCTCAATACCTATTGCATGCATTTTTGTAATTAGGTCATGGTGGGAACGACATCAAACGCTTTTGAAAAATCGATAAAGATTGCATCTAGTTGCCCTCTATCATTAATCACGTTAGCAATATCATTAGTTATCTCTGCAAGCTGGGTTACGGTTGATAGGCCCGATCGAAAACCATGTTTCCGACTGTATAGTAATTCCTTTCTAAATGTGTTATGATAGCTTTAAAAATGATGTGCTCCAAAATCTTGCAACATGTGCTGGTTAGTGAAACCGGACGGTAGTTGCTAGCTTCGACTCTGGAACCAGATTTATGTATCGGAATAATTTTTGCCCATCGCCAGTCGTCAGGAATTGACAGTGTTGCCAAAGATGTCGTGTACAATTTATACAAGTATTTGCTAATCCAAACAGCATATCTGTTAAGAAAAGTATTTGATATATTGTCGGGGCCCGGTGACTTCTTTAAATCAGGTTTAGACAGGAGGCACAAGATACCATGTTCGTCAATTACAAGTTCTGGCATTAGGTAGTTGACGGAATACGGTTGGATTGTTGCTTCAGAAGATACACGTGTGAAGACAGATTGGAAAAACATATTGAATTCATTTGCGATGACGTCAGGCTCAGTTACGATTTTGTTTGCACATGTAAGTTGCGAAATGACAGGGCGATCTTTGGATAAGTAGCGCCAGAATTTTTGCGGTTCACAGTTCATGAATGAGGGCAGCGTCGTGGTAAAGAAGCGAAGCCTTGCAGTGCGAATTTTATCGTTGAGGTACTGATAAGTTTTTGAAGCTCGTCGGTCATTCCGCGCTTCTGGCGTCTCTTGATTTTCCTTTTCGTCTGTATTATATCACGTGTGATCCAAGGGTAGTCCCGATGAACGCGTTTCTTTTTTAATGGAATATAGCGGCTTGCACAGTAGCTTATAACTTCTTTAAAGCGTGACCATAATGTGGTTACATCCTGCATTTTTTTTTTTCGAATTCATAAACAGGACTCTAAATAGGCAAATATAGCACTGTCATCTGCACGCGTATAATCCCTGACCAGTGTAACGTTCGGTGTTATAGTTTTTTGAGAAAGCGAAAAAGGACACGACAAAATAACATCTTATGATCGGAGATACCGTCTTGAACACCAATAGTACAATCTTCAAGTGAACTGCTTACCAGCACAAGATCAAGCAATGAAGAACTACCGTCAGTAACTCGGGTATCGGAGCAGACCAATTGATTTAATGAAAAGCTGAATGCAGTTAGCAAAAGGGATTCTGCACTGGCTGCCTCTCTGCCATCGTGAGCTAGTTCAGACCAGTTAATACCAGGCAGATTAAAATCTCCACATATAATTATTTTTGACCGTGAATTTGTACGTTGAACAATGTAGTCATGCATAATTTCTAAATATTCGGGAGGAGCATTTGGCGGTCGATATACACCCCCCAAGAATATGGATTTTTCATGATAGGTGATTGTACCCCATACACTTTCATGGTCATCGATATCATCTAGACGAGTAAACTTTAGATTATTCTTAATAGCAATCGCTACGCCACCTCCTCGCGTTGTTCTGTCTTTGCGAAATAGTTTGTACGAAGAGGGAACTATTTCAGAATCTTGAACGCCATCATGTAACCAGGTTTCAGTAATAACTAAAACATGGGGGTCATGAGTTATTAATATGCTTTCCAGAAGATGTAGTTTATTAACAATGCTGCGTGCATTTAGCGAGATTATTCTAAGATTTTTGGTGCGGTTTTGTCATTTCGCAGACTTCCTTTTCGTTGAGGGCTTTTGCGCAGACGTAGACGATGTTACCTCAATCCTGCGATTATTAACAGAGTCCCAAGCGAAAATTTTTTCATCAAGTTTATCTTGTCGTACAGCCGCGACACTTTAACGCCATTAGCTCTTTCGTCGGCAGCGGAATGCCAAAGTTTAGCTCGTATATCTCGCATTCTTTTGGAAAAGTCCTCCGAAATCACGATATCAGTTCCCTTCAGCTTATTGCAGCAGGAGAATTGGCTTTTTCGGCGAAATCATAAATTTGGCTTTTT
>JABSTR010003737.1:0-39692 GCA_013339765.2 Haemaphysalis longicornis | reverse complement strand
CTGCAAAACAGAATGGCATCCAGTATCAGGATTTCTATCTTCGGTTTGATCAGGAGCATGTCTGCTGGATGCATGCGCCACGATCGGTCAAGCCTTTGCTGAACTACTCATCGGGCCATACCAAGCTTGTTAAAAACGCTATTGCCTTGTCATGTTTTCGCTCAGCCATTTCGAAATCGTGCTAGCACTTGATGACAAACAGCTTCAATGAGCAAGTTATAAAGTTAAGGGAGGCGGGATTTTCACAGCTTCTCTTGTCATGGTAGTGTGAAAAACTTCTGAAAATCCTAAAAACAAAGCCTGGGGGCCGGGATGTTGCTGAGGACACACAAAAGACCAAAAAAGTTACCGTCATTTCTTACATTCATACGATCCCACACCGCCTAAAAAAAGTGGGACATCGCTATGAAGTGTAAGTGGCTATCACGACCCGCAACAAGTTGCGTTGTCTATATGGTGGCTTGACACAAAGTTAATGCAGGGAAGTGAAAAGAAAGGGGTTGGTTGTGGTGTCAACCACAAGAACCGGTATGTCGCATGCACAACGCGAGTTGTGTACAGCATTCCTTGGCATTGTGGCCAAACCTATGTTGGGCAAACTGGCCGCTGTATCAACGTGCGTTTAAGGGAACATGAATTGTCATTGAAAGGACCTGTATCATCCCATCTTTCTTCGCATTGCGCTAAGTGCAAATTCCCTGTATCATTACTTCTTTCTTCGCATTGCGCTAAGTCCAGCCAATGCAAACCTAATTTTCCTGCCACTAGCAGTTTATTTAGGCACCGTAATCAAAAAACCCTCGAAATCATGGAGGCATTCCACATAGCCGAAGGAGGTGACAAGTGTGTAAGCCAGACAAGCATGTGTCTCCATCCTAAAGAGATTGCGTATCTGCGTGTGCCTTGATTGTAACATGCGCACATCTATTTGTGGTATCGACGTGACCTTTGCAAACTTGTTTGCCCATGCGCATTGTCTTTTATTTTTTTTTGTTTGTGTTCAGTATTTATATTTCCCATTTCTGATAATAACAATTTAGTTGTTAGACCAGCGGCTGTCCTTGTGGTTACTTCCTTCGTCTTCGTCTGAATTTACGCTGGTTTTATCCAAAAATGTTTAACTTGTACTTGTCTCCACCTAATTCGCTAACGTTCCTCGGTTTGTACCTTGTGTCTATCCAAGTAGAGCCAAGTTCCTCCCATACTCAGGAAGTTCTATATCCAAAAAGTCGCCTTTATTGGCAAAAAAATTCCCCGCGTTTCCCCGAGGGAATGAAGAATGTGAAAGTGCGAAGCACGAGTTGAATTTGCGCGGTTCGGTAATGTTCGCGAAAGAAAGATCACACACACCACACACAACTACAAAGAAAGAAAGATGCATTTATTCACAGACACCTATTTGTGTTGTCGTAGTACTTGATTGCTAGAGCGGATCTCAGCTTTGAAATTTCGTGTCAGTACTCCTTTAAGCGGGTGCATTAGCCCTTCTCACGCCCGATTCCTGGCCAATCCCCCACGTGGATATGTGCCATGTCAGCGGCCAGGCAGCGCGCGTCCATCTCCCCCCGTTGCCAAGGAAGATGAAGAGATTCCTGGCCAATCCCCCACGTGGGTATGTGCCATGTCAGCGACCAGGCAGCGCGCGCCATCTCCCCCGTGTTGCCAAGGAAGACGAGGAGCGCGCGCACCCGCAGCTGTTGCTAAGCGGACGGCGGCGGACGCTTCAGGCTCGCTTAAGAAGTGCATTCGCACTTAAAAGGAATGCGTATAAAATGCGTAAAACCCAACGGGACTTTAGCTTATCCTTGGCGGTATGGTCTCCACAAAGTGCGAAGTCTAGGTTACGTTTGTTTCTTTTTTTAGTTTGAAAACAGAAAAAAAAGCAATCATGTACTCTACTACCAGAGTTTTCTCGTTTTTCGACCCGCTCTCTACCACTATATTGATAGAGCCCGATGATGATGATGATGGTTGGAGTTTTTGGCGCAAGGCCAGCTGGGCAAAGAGCGCCAAAAACCCAAGGGCCCATAGGTTTTTTTTTGTTGCTTTAAGGCTTACTAAGCGCAATACGTCATTTTGTTATCTTTTAACAGTGCCGCGGTGACTGCACTTGGCTTTTTTGTTTTCTTTTCACCTAAATGATCAATGAGCGGAATTTTCGTAATCAATATTTTAAAATTTAAAATTTTAAACTTCCCGTGGCGGCTCGGACTGGCGAAGGTTTTTATTCGGAGCCCGGCCGGGCCCGAAAAGGTGGGCCGCCCGGGCACGTTTTATCAAGCCCGAGCCCTCAAGCCCGAGCCAAGGCGGGCCCGCCCGAGAAATTGCGTGCTACCCGGCCCTAGCTCGGCCAGCAAGGCTGGCCCTGGGCCGGCCCGGGCACGTGCAGTGCACTAACTGGATCACTGGACGGGCCGCAATTTCTAGGCCGGCCCGACTAGGCCGGGCCCGACCCGGCCCAATAGAGAGCCCGCCACGGACATTAAAACCATCCCTAATCCCGAGAAATTTTCAAAACGCTACAAACATAAACTGAGCCGGAGGCTGGCCCGAGCCCAAAGCCTATTTAAAATTCAGATGGAGCTCGGCCAGCCCGCAGAATAAGCACAAAGCGAATCAATAAAATAAGCCCGATTTAAATTTTTGCCCGCCAGACATTAAATACCATCCCTAATCAAAACAGGCTACAAAATAAACTCAACTGCTGTTAACCTAAAAGGCGTAAGCACAAAGCGAATAAGACTAATTTGGATTATTTTTTTCCTAAACTTGGACAAAACTTTGTACAACTTAAATATCCTCACTTGGAAGCTGTTTTTTCGGTAGTCATGGAACTTTATTTGCCACTTCATTTGTCAGTCTTCGAAATCAAGGCACACCGAGGATACCTTAAATTATTCTGAGCAGGTGGATAATTTTTCTGATATTGCAATTCGTCAGGCGATATTGCAGCTTTCAATGTTCCATTACTTGCAGCAAATTGAGCAGGCCACATGCGTTCAGTTTCACCACTTTATTTTTGTATTTCCCTCCTGTTACGCTGGTAGCAATATTTTATCGGCGCTTCTGTTCTTGCTTGCCCTTAATCGCGGTGTTAGAAACATTTTATCCAAAGAAATGATGGTCTCTGCTTCAAAAATTGATCCTTCAAACTCTGCACACCGTGAAAAGTCCAGGTCACGTTTATCCTGTTTGTTTTAGTTTGAGAAACAGAGGGAAAAGACAATCACGTTGTGCTCGGCTGGAGTGCCATCGTTTTCTGGCCCGCTATGCGGATGAAGCACTGACGTTTTCTTTTTGATGGGAAGGCTTTCTATGTGCAATCGTCTTTGTATCATATCTGGCGCCAAAGCGAATTTGCACTTCACTTCTTTTTGTTTTCACTTGAGGTGAAATCTCACAAAGAAAACTTTTTGTTGTCAACAGTTTACAATTTCAGCACAGGATTGCCGGTCCTCAGAGACTCCCCGGGCCGGCTCTGGCTGGCACGGCCCGAAAAAAGTTTTATTTTAACGTCGGCCCCGGCCCGGCCCCGAGAAAATGCGTGCCACCCGGCCCGAGCCCAGCCCCCAAGTGCACTATGCCAGGCTACATAGCTGCGCCACCGCACCCAACTGTTTCAGTGCTCTCGATCCTCTTGCGTTGTGCTATTTCGTCGTGTGCTGTTGTGTCGCCGTGCTCTTCTGTCGCGTGCGATGTTGTCGCTGTGCTGTTATGTCGTATGCGCTTCTGACGCTGTGCCCTTCTCACGCCGGGCTCTTCTGTTGCGTGCTGTTTTGTAGCGTGCCCTTTTGACGCCGTGCTGTTATGTCGGTGCTCTGTCCTGTCGCGTGCCCTTTCGTGGCGTGCTGTTCTGTCGGTATAGCGAATTAGGATGTAGAAGAAAAGTGGTTGCAAACGCACGGGGCAAAAATGTGTCTTCCAGAGTTTCCCAAAATATTCTCCTTCCTACTTGTTTTTGATGCTACCACACACTGCTGCTGCCGATGGTATATTTGTTGCAATTTTTTTGTACTTCACCACCGTCCCGTTGTGACCTAGAAAGTCCCCCGAATGAGAATCTGCCGCTAACTTACCTCACGAGGGTTTTATCTACTCGTCTGAATTACGTAGTCGGCGGTGAAGGTGTAAATGTTGTGGAATTCCCTTCTACTGTCGAAACATAGGATTCTGGGCGAGGGGAACACCATGGTTGTGCACTAAAATCAAACTATAGACCCTTCAAGCTAATGAATAGAAAGTATTCTCAATCGCAACTTTAAAACAAATCCGTTTTCCAACGTGCGTAGATGTGTTGATTTAGGTGAAATACAATACAGCTTCACCGCTCGTCCTTCTTAACCATTTGAAGGGCTAAATAATTTTTCATCAACCTAATGTTTTGTGCAGTTCAAAAGCATAAACAATTGTGAGCTTCGGGGACTTCAGTTTTGTCACCATCCACACTGGCTTGCCTTGTCTCATTCGCACCTTCTCCATGTGTAAATACCTTAGTAATTCGTCATTCGGAATTCTTTTGCACGCTAATTGGCTTGATAGCAATACAGAACAGTTGACATTTAGCAGCACAAACATTTCAAAATGTGGTCGACGTCCCCAACAGCGTTGCTACTAGATCGTATTCCCATTTATAGTTGACATTATCTGGTGATGTTAGCTTCACTTATTGTGAAACCAACGTCACAATACCAAGTTTCTGCTTTTTTGGATTTTATTTTCGTATGAACTGCTTGTTGCTTGTATTTTCATTTATTGCCTTACATAGGCTTAGAGGTGTTTTGCGTCATGTTTAGTTCTGCTTTATACCATTACGCACCCCCCGAAATAATTATCATCAGTCTATAAGGGTGTATCAAATAAATCAATGAATGATACCAACCCTCTTGTCTCTCGGTTTTTTTTTCGCAGCGCTTTCGTTGAATGGCCTTTTTTTAATTCATCGTCTATTGTAAATATTCTATTGCTTTTGATTCCACTGCCATGATTTCTGAAGGCAAGAGTGGGGTGGGAGAGGGGCATGCGGCTGTTCGGTAATCGCCGTGGGGTTGCGTCGTATGTGTTTTTGCGTTCATCGTGGCTCAAAGGGAGCTTCAAATTCAAGGTGCATCTGCCACCTGAACTTCGACTCCTCGCGGTTGTCGATTTAGCGAGTGGGGAGTCGCAGGTGAACTCCCGCTCACGAGTACACGCCTGCTAGCTTGCGTCTGTTAAGTAAGTGATCTGGCCCGCGTGCGCACCTTTGCAAATCAAGCAGCATCAAACGAGGGTTAAGAATAAAGAAGGTCAGGACGATGCGGTGGAGTGTTGTAAAATATGGGAAGAGGGCCGATTTACCCTCGCCAGGGTCCGTCGTATCAAGCTGACTGCGTGCACCCGAGCGTCATAGCATCGAGGTTTTTAATGCATTGTTTCTATGGTGAGTTTGCCGGGACCGTGGTGTTCCGTCGTAAGAAGCGGGCCGTCGTAAGTCCGGGGTTTGTATTAGCGGGGTTTTATTGAAAAGTGAAGAGAGGGGTTACTCACTCGTATCCGCCTTTCATGCGTTAGATAAAAATGCAACAAAAGGGAGACGAAACAAACACAAGTTTCAACCGCTACAAGTTTAAAGCAACTGCATGGCTATCCATCTTCCCGGTGTAAATTTTATTTGGTGGCCTGAATAACTCTTGGCGGGCGTACAACTTCATGTCTGCGCAATCTACCGATAACACCACGCACAATATATCTCTGTGTTTGCTCTATCCAGCCGCCTTCGGAAAAGCTGTCCTTTGTGGTATACAGTCTAATGCACAGAAATATCTGTTCACTGCTTCTAAAGAAACATTTGCCATCCGCAGATCTGCAGACAATTCGTTGGCAATACCGTCTTTGGTACGCCTCGATATTTATGGTGTCCATTCTAAGTCAGTCCTAAATGAACGTTCCTTCAAAAAGATGTTCTACTACCCCTGATTTTAGTGGTTTACTTGTCTCAAAATAATTTTTGAGTGATTTTGCATTAATAAGCAGCAACGCCGAACTTTGTAAGGTACGTGCGATGGGCCCATCTAGCTTGCTTTGCGTATCGCTCTCCTTCTATTCCTGCAGTGTACCATGCGGCTTTGTTTCATCACGTTACTGGTTCAAGAATGACACGTGAAAAAATTTTTGGCGGGACTCTTGCTTTTTAATTAGGTGTGATTGGGAAATGCCCTTTACAGCCACCCACTGTGAACTCCAATATACTGTAAAACTTTGTTCGCCCTTATAAAAAATTTTTGACAATTTCGTTACTAATCGGTGTTTTAGTGGTTATTTTGCTTCTAATTTAAGTGTTGAAATGTTTCTAAAATTTCAAAAACATCTTACGTACAAGTTTTAGCACAATCTTTTTCTCCTGCCTCACTACTCTTTATAATGTAAATTATTTTCTCGTACGCATAAACTCAGCCTGGAAAGGTTGCAGAAATACCACATTCTGTATGGTCGGTATTCTTGCTGCACGACTGCTCACCTTTAGCATTTCCCGCCTAGTTGATTTCGTGCACAGGCCTCATAGTTTCTGTTTTCGCCAGAGCAGTCTTTCCGCTATTTTGCCGATTTAAGCTGACAGGAAACAGATATTTTGTTGCCCGTTGGAGGACTTGCATAATCTCTTTAAGCCATGTTCCTGTTTTCTTTGAGACCCCATTCACTATGCCAGTATGTTTTTATTGCCACCACAACTGTGCCACGCCACAAGCGCAAACGCTGAATGGCGTCGCTCAAGATGACTGGCACTTTTTCCTTCCTTCGACACATACCGCCCGTTTTATTGTTTGCCTAACTACCCAAAGTTATTCTTCTTGTCATTGCTAAGGAGCATTTGCAGAGGACCCAAACAGCTGAAACGCGTAAGCCATGACATTTGCACAAGTATGCGTAATTGGCGAAGTAGCACGTTTATTGTTTTTTACAGCGCCAATGAAAATAATTTTTGGGGTAATGTTAAGAGACCAAAACACACAATAAAAGTAATAAAGGAAAAGTTAAAAATGCAATAGTGGTTTAAAATTTTCCGAGACACCGCCCTCACAAAAACAAGGCAAAATGGTCAACCCACAAATAACTGAACGCCCAATCAAAATAGCGCGAAAATGAACCCAACATATAACCCTTAAATTTGCGCAAAAATGCGTGATTGGCGCCGTCAACATATTTCATGGGTATAGAAGCTGAGAATACATAATTCTCCGAATGGAATAATAGATAGAATAGGAAAAATAAAGTAAAAATTATCGAATAAATCACAACTATGTATCTGGTACACAAAAACAAGAAGAAACAAATTCACCAGAACAACAAACCAAATCCCGAACAGAAACTGTCACAACACGCTGACGTTGAATCTGCACATAAATTGAAAATTTGCGGCAATAATGCGTATTCTGCCATTATAGTGTAACTGCGCAGGTTCCGTCAAAAGTAAATAGAGCACGGAAGCTGTGACCGAGCCGCATAGCAGCGCCGTTTAGCTGCACCGGCTATAAACAAAAGGAGCAGAACACGCAGTCGCGCCTGACGACGGTGATAGACCATCTATACTTCCCAACCCACTTAATTTAACGCTGCTTCGAGCGTTATTCTCAGCATACTGGTCTCAGCGATGGCGCTGATAGCAGAGGCGGTATCGAGCAGCGTCGCTCACACACCTTCAGCGCGCAAGAGCTGCAGGAGAAGGGTGGCAATCGCAGGGAGCTGAAGTGACGATTTTTCTTTTCTAATATTTTGAAATGGGTTTGCTATTAGCGCCATCGCCGAGACCAGCATGCTGCGAACAACGCTAACCGCCTTAAAAGAAGTTGGTTAAGAAGTATTGAGTGGCAATCGGCGTCGGCAGGCACGCATGCGTGTTCTGCTCCTGTAGTTCACCGCGTGTGCAGCTGCACGGCGCTTCTATGGAATTCGGCCACAGCTCCCGTGCTCCAATTACTTCTGACGGCACCTGTACATTACTGGCGGAAAGAAGAGGGAAAAGAAAGATTATAAACGGCAAAGCAACTGATCCTGTTGGCTACACTTTGACACATATACCTACAGAAAAAAGTATGATGCAAACAAGTCAAGAATAAGTAAGCTGTCAGGAAACAAATTCCAGGAAAAACCAAGGTCAGCGAGATCTTACTATTGGCATTAAGTGCATTGTGAAGTGTGGGTTTCTGCCTTTAGTTCTCCAGCGATACGATTCAGATCATTGTGTTTCACAAAATATAAACGCAAGCCTTGGTTTAACACTGCATGAGTCAGATTGTTTGGTCAACGTCACAATTCCAAGCTTCAACAAATTTTGCTCAAGCTTATCAAAACCGAAAAGAGATCATCAGCTGAAAGTTCTCAAATTTGGGGAGTAGCCAAACAGGTATTTTAGAAGCAAAAGGCTACACTGTAACACGGAAATGCTTACTGGTATTCATTTTTCTTGAAGGAACAAGCTGACGTCATTGCTTGTTGACATACCGTTGCGTTTTTTCCAGGGTGACGAGTAAAAAATAATAAAAATGTGTTATTTCGGTTTAGGCGAAGTCTGTTTTATTGAAATGGCCTTTGAAGAATGGGATGAAGTGCCTTTGCATGTTCGTCAGGGAAAGGGTTTTTCGTGCGGCAATCATTTTTTGCTTGCGATGTGTCATTAGGTTAGTTCATTTGAAGTATTGCGGATGTTACTTTTTGCGGCTTCGGCGCCTGTAAAGTTCTGCTTAGAATTGTGTCGCAATTTTTGATCTCTATTCTTCGCGTTTGGCATGTAAAATACTTAAATCATGGATAGGGTTTTTAGAAATGCTGTAAGTGTTTTCACCGTGTGTAAAATTTACCTAATACATATGAGGGCACAAAGAGACGCAGGCGATAATACCCGGTTACTTATCCCCAGTATATTCTGCAAAAAATATCTTTTCGTCATGCAAACGATAATTGCTACCTATTCCTATAACTTTCTCACTGCGCGTTGGCATCCTGGCGTGGTCTTAGACGCGGCATATTATAATGCGGGAGCGATTACAAGACTTTCTATGCCAACCTCACCATGGACTAAATTATCTACAGTGACCGGCCGAAGCTTCAAGGGCCTTCTTTCAGTTGCAATAACCAAATAGGTATGCAGCTTGTGCCGTAGGTTACCCAGGTGGCCTCATGTCCACTGATGCCATTGATTACTTGGTTTCAGCGAGATGAAAACCAGATGATTGCTAAGAAAGCAACACTTCATCAGTTTGAAAAATATCCCATTTACAACCAGGGCAGGTTCGGCGACGTGTTTAGTTGCGTGGACGTTTTTAGAAAAGCAACGAAGGAAAAAAATAAAGCAGTTCTACCAAACTTGAAAGCTATAAATTTTGGAGCACTGCATTACCGCAGGTGTTTCGTGCCCTCTCTTGACTAGTTTCAGCATCAGCCTGGCGTTGATACAGAAAGTAGTCAAGACAACGTGACACAGAATCTGCAAAAGCCTATAAAAAGATACTGCATTGAGTTTTAATTATTTGGAGCAATATTAGGGTAATTAGGTTTTTGTATTTTATATTATTGTACACTTATTTGCGTCCTGTCAATGGCAGCATCTGTGCCAACGGTGCCACGCAACACTTTGAATATAATATACGTGTGCCACTGTGGCGGAATCACATTGACATGTCTTCGCAACGCGTGGAGCCCAAATTCGATCACGACAAGGGGAAGCAGTTATCTTTTCGAAGCCACCAACTTGGTGCGTGGCACCACGTGGTTACGGTGGCTAAATTCTGTAACCCGGAACGAGCTACGACAAAAATCCAGGCGCCTAAAGTGCTCCGCACTTAAAACGAATCCCCCGCATGAAAACTTTGTTATGCCGCCGCAAGCGTTCGCACCTGCGATAATAACGTTAAGGCCACATGAAGCAGCATTCCATCCCTACCGCAATTGAAAACAAACACAAACACCCGACTTGGGATATGAATCATTACGTGCGTACGTGCGACAGGAATAAGAACAATCAACCTCGTTCAACTGGGTCACAGTGCCCCGGAGTTAAAAATAGCCACCCTCGGTGTGGAATGACTTCACATTTCTAATCGGAGGAAGGGCGTCTGCTTGGATATTGGTCTGAGGCATGATTCTGAGGTCAAATTCAGCTTTGTTCCTGCGTGTTTTGTTGTGGTTCTAAACGTCTGGGCATGCCGAGATAACTGGCATTGCCTGCCGAGCCTTTAGGATGCGCCAGTCATGAACACACAAAACATGAAGTAAATACGATTTGTGCGATACGGCGTGCCACTATAGGGTCAATGTTTTCGTTACCGGGGCAATGGGTTGGAAAGATAAAAAAAATTCCGCTTGATTACTTCAAAAAGCGAAACAATGAAGCGAAGATAATTCGGGGAATGTTGGAGGAGCTCAGTTAGCGAGAATAAAAAAGCCCTTCCGTTTTAAACACTGGTTGGTAACGTAAACAATGCAGGGATTAACAAGCCACGCCGGAGTATGTGGCGTAATTCAGTTACTGTAAAACATCACCCACTCACACAATATGGGCATGTGTGAAGTTGACATCTGAACGTTCATTTTTGAAGAGGAAGATAATAGATATTTCTTTGTGACACAAGCTAATGTTTTTGGCTGCGCCACGTGACATGCATCCCTCGTCCGGAATTCTTTCGCTTCGAGTGGCTGTCCCTGGTATCCCCGTCTGGGCAGGCCAGGGAAGCAATTGGAAGGCGGCGTTAGGAAGGGGCCATGATTCAGGGGTGTATTGGCTTGCTCATTCTATGTTGTATAGTGAGTCAGGTTGGGAACAGCATGCACCGGGGAAAGCGTGTTGGAGGAAGCAAATAAGGTAGAGTCGGGTAGAATAGGGGTTAAAGGCTCGACTGGGGTCGCAGCCACTTGTGACTTCATCCCGGGGGAGGCGCCAATGTGCTGGTGGGAAGCTACAGCGAGTTTGTCGGTAATGCGCGAGCACATCTGCGAAGCCAGTCAGTGGATTCAGCTGGTCATGTGCGGGTGGATATCGCCACTATACTCGGTTACAACTTAAGAACGCAGCCACGTCATGTAGTGTATCCCTCCGCCGAAGCGCCAGACCCGTGATGTCAGTGCGCGCGCGTTTAGAAAGAGGATCGCGGTAAATGCGTGACATCATCTGCTTTTCCACACAGAGTTTGTTTTTCGTCACTGCAGTAATTAATAGGCACATTAAGTCCGAAAAGTCACGGAAACGACTCGTGTCCGGTGTGGTTATTGTGTGCGCGCACTGGCGGTGATTGCTATCGGTTGTTGATCCTGCGTTTCTCATTTCATAACTGATCGATTGTCCACACCTCACCCTACCAGTTCGTGGATGGCGCGAGATTTCGTAATAATGACGTAGGAATGAACAAATAAGTTTTAATATAGGGCGCAAAAGAGCGAGTGCGTCTTTAATTTATGTAGGACTCACCATGTTACAAACATCGATGCAGTTATATGTACGTGAAGTACTCGATGTGCTGAAGCATAATTTCGCGAGGTACGCAACATTATGCGCGTTCGACGACGACGCGGAGAACAATTTTAGATTTTTTAGATTATGCCGATGGTTAATAGCAATGGCATCAAAACTCTTGTGTTTAGTAATGTGTGCCAAAAAGCCACGCCAATCGGAGGTGCACATAGGTAGCGCGCTGTTTGTAAAAAGAAAAAAAAATAACACAATTGCTTCTTTCAAATCACGCGTGAAAAATAACTTCGCTTCAGCTTCATTATTACGCGTTAGTTTATTACTTTCTATTCCTGGTTATTGCTCCTTACAAGTGCATTGCCTAAACACTGCCGTCATTGCGACGACTGTCCTTAATATCACGCTGTTACAAGTTTTTTTACGCAGTCTTGGCAAGAAAGCCTGCAGTTTACAGGAAGTGACCATGAAGTGTCTTCGCGTAAAAACCGCGCTTCACGGTGCTGCACAGTTTTTGGAAAAAGCGCTTTTATGCTTAGTTCTGTTCAAGTCTCAACGCAATGCGATTCTGATCGAGTCTCGAAATGGATGGTAAATTCGCCATTCCTGAAAAATGCTCTTTCGCAGTTGCCATTGCAATTGCGATTTTGACAACGCCAATATAGGTTATAACAGGCTATTTCACTTCTTTCAGATTGTTATACGCCCTAACACACGGCATTTGGAGTGACATTTTACGATACTGGGGAAAATGCCTGTACAGGAAAACGTTTTTGGCGTCATAGTTACAGCTCATTTTTTTATGCCCATTGCTTAAATTTACATCTGCTGGGGCAAGCTCAAAGAAATCGCAGTCCAAGTAGCACAAACGTTTGCTTTTCTTTAAATTATATGTGGAGTGAATTATTCACACTTATAATTTGGCTAGAGAACCACCACTTACAAACAGAATTTGTTTTTATTCTCTTTTGCGCTCAAATGTTTATGAATGGAAAGTTGTAGTGTCTTCTATGCAAATTCAAGTGCCAAAACAAGGGCATGATGCAGACACTCTAACTGGCAGACATACGCATGGATACAAGCTTGAGATATCATGGATACGAACTTGAGGTACCAATTTACAAATATGAAAACGTTATTAGAACCCAGAAATATTAGCAGGCGCCTTGCGCACCCCACCCAAACTGAATTGGGCTAAAACGTGTTGTGTTGTTTTGACATGGAGCGTCACTGAACAACCGAATGCAGAGTGCGACAGGTGATTCCTTGCCGGCCTTCCATCTGGATTTACCACTAAGGCACTACCACTAAGGCCGTCCCTTTCGCTTTGGATTTGATGTCCAAAATCATCTGGAAACTGACACCGGTGTACTCACTTGTCTTGCGGCAAGATTCTTTCACGCCAACGTGCTGGTGCTCTTCTCGCAGCTTCCTGTAGACATTCAAAACTGTCTGCTGAACGTGGCGACAAGTAACAATGCCGTTGCAGTTCTTCCTCTACAGATGCTTCGGCGTTGATGGGCTCTTAGGGGGAGGTGAACTCGCCCAGACCGCAAACGCGACGAAGAATCTGGAGTCGAAGAAACAGTAACAAATGCGGCTGCAGGTGGCACTGCGTAGTCATGCTCCCGCAAAAAATCGACCTCGTACGAGATGTCCATGTTGGAGAATGAGATGGTCGAAAATGTGGGGACAAAAATACAATGCGCAAAGCAAAAAGGCCACTATACGCTAATACTTCGTAATTTCAAAGCTAGTGAATAAAGCATACGTTTGTAAAATACAACACGTAAGCCATAAAAAGTGAACTGAACTTTGTTATTTTTTTCTAATAATGTTTTGTTTTGTCGTTTTTCTATCGGGTTTTGACTGGGAAGGGCAATTTTTTATAATATGTTTACGTTTTGATGCACGTTAGTTGTGGTAATGTATCTCACATTGAAATTTTAAAATACCAAGAACATTAAGTTTACTTTTTTGTTTTGGGGGGTTCTTTAATTTTGTGCTTCCAAAAACATTCGCACTAACGCACTCTCTGCGCCAAGCGGAGGAACAGCTGGTTGCGGTGATCAGGCGCAAGCTCAACTTCCGGTGCCGTTCTTAAGTTGTAACCGGGTATAGTGACAAGGGCTCCGTGTACTAGAACGGTGTGTTGTAACGGAGAGCAACCGGAAGCGAGAACGTCAGCCTTCGGGGGCAGTTGTAAAGCCTGAGAAGAAAGCTTGGAGTGCTGAAAGTTTCTGGACTTTAACACAATCGTACATTACAGATGAAGGGACTGGATCGCATCAAATGTTAGTCGGTCCGGCAGGCGCGAGCTGAATGATGCCACAGCTAACCCTAGGTTTCTAAGATAATAAATCCCCAAAATAATCCCGCGTAACCCTTCGGCACTGGTGTGGACATTCGACGACACCACACAAAATACCCTTTAGCACTTTGTCAACAAAACGAAAACTGCTATTTTTTGGGCACGAGTGTTTCATGGATGTCGCTTCCGGGAGACCCCACCATTGTTGCGCTTTCCTGAGGCTGGACGATAACAAAAAGAAGAAGCTTCAGCAAACACAGGATATTGCGGCGGGGCAGGTAAGGAAACGAGAATAACGATTTTTCGACATGTCTATAATCGGCAAATACTTCCTCTACCAGCCTTACGTTTTCTGTAGGCTCAGGGTGCCGTAGCTAGTGAGACAAAAACATTTTTGTTGCTACCAGTAAGAACATTCTTTATTGCTTAATGACCTAACTTATTGTCTTGCTTGTAAATTATTTAAGATTTGTACTATATGCGTAAATATGTATTTGTGCGGTTCTGAGGCTGAAAACTACAAAATATAAAGATAATCAACTCCCGGTGCGAATTAAAATCCAAGAGCCAAAAGGGCCAAGTTACAACCAATAAAATTCCGAAAGGTTAAAACCGCGGCGACCACGGAAGGACGCGCCCGAAGCAGCGCTTTGCTGTGAAAATCAACAGAATGAAGTTAAGCGTGTTCGCAAGAGAAGACCTAGTTTAAAATCCTGTTAGCCCAACAGGAGCAGCTTCGCTGAATTTTCGAGTTTGCAAACACGCTGTCAATCGTGTTTATCCTAGTATCAAGTCTATTCGTGGAAAGTTTCGTTTATAATGTACGTAAATATTTTAAAGCATTGCTCTGCTTTTTTTAAGATTGGATAGAGTCCGCTGGAGGTTAAACTGGCTTACCTATGAATAAATACATGGATGTGTGACGCTATAGCGGGCTACAGCGAACCGGGCCTGATGCTTCCGGCATGCTCAGGAGCCCGGTCCAACGTTTGGCAGAGCCGGACATCCATGGCTTAGCCCGACCGGAGTCCTTCAATACTTTTGAAGGACTTTAACCCGAAGTAGCTAGGACACGGCCGACTACTTCGGGTCAGTTAGAACAGATAGAAAAGATGACTTTGCCCTTGTGTTTCTTTAGGAACATTATTCAATGCCGATGTCACGAGGGTGCGATTACTTATGTAATGTGGAATGCAACCCGACATATTTCCCCTTGCATTTGCCGGAATTTGTGCGTGCGTGGAAAACACTTCGAATCTTGCAGTTTTGGGGCTCCTTACTAGCTGGGAAAGGAGTTTCATCAGGTAGTACGTGCCAGACATTGGGGCGACGTATACAAGGAGGAGTTCCCATGTTGCACAGAACCGATTGCAGCCAACATATTCGTTGACTGAAGGACCGATATGTTTCCACATTAATCGACAACCAACAAAGAGTCCTTGACAATATTCCGTTTATTCATTCCGCTACGCGCTTTTTGTGTCCTGCGTAGCCAACGAGGCTGTGGGAACAATAAAAAAAGAAGCAGATACCTTGCATGTGAGGAAATATTTCCGGAAGGATTACCTTGGTGGCCTGCCAAGTAGCCCAAATGTTGCAATGACTGATGTGCCAAGTACTTAGCACATTTCTCCACAATGGCGCCTTTTGCCTTATAGGGTCCATGCAGACAAGAAGTTTGCTTTATTCGAAAGATTTGTAGTTTTGCAGTGACCGCAGCAGAAAGCTTGGCCCCGGCACTTGACCCGCAGAAACAATGCCGTATTGAATAAGAAATTAATTTACGTTAATATTTTTATTCTCCCGCGATACCGTGTGCTTTCGTGTCGTGTCCCATGAAGTCACAGAACGCGTATTCAAAAAAAAGTAAAGCCGTTCCACTCCAAACGTGAAAGCTGTCGTAAATGCAGAGCAGTGATTCGCCATAACGCCTGGGTCACCGGTTATTCGCTTACTGCTACTACCCATCACGCTCTTCGCCTCCCTGTCTCACTTCTCTCTTGATGAATTGAACGAAAGTTTGTCCAAAGCAGTTCAAATTTCCCGCCTTCAGTGCTCGCGCGCCCCCTGCCTGGAACGAACAGCGCGAGTGGTTCTCGCACGTGCCGGCACCTTACTGCGCAGTCCACAACGCGTTGTTTTTGGCGGTCCCATCTCCCCGCGAGGGGGACTCGAGTAAATGCGTCGCATAGGGGGTGCGTGTATTGCGTTAACGTTAGTGTTTTTGGTGGTAGTGAATGCGTTGTCAGCAGCTTCTTGACGTAGTTTGAATGAGTCAAGGGTATAAGGCGCGTTTCTAGCCTCCATTCTGTGTCGGCTTGTGGCGCTGTAGAGCACCATGTACATTGCGTTCCCCCCGCAGGGTCGAGGGATCGAAACCAGACGCCGGATAGTATTTTTTTAATAGTGTAGGAGGGGTGCGGACAACGACGGTGTGGACTACGACGGACGTCAACGCGGGTGACATCGTGAGTTACTGAAATGCTCTGCATTTAAAACTTCCAGTACGTCGTCAGGCTCTGCAGCCTTGCTTACGGTCAGTCCTCTTAGATGGCGTACCATACGGAACCTCGGACGGAGCCTCGTTGTCCGCCATAGCTTTATTTTTCCCAGTATTTCAACCTGGCTTGTTTTTTATATGACAGAAAATAATCGTTTCGCGAAACATGGAGTATGTTCTCAAACAGGGTCACGTAACACAACGATTACGCCAACGGCCAGTGTCGTGTAAGACAACTCCAAGCGGCGAACTGCTCTGCAGCTAAAACAAGCGCATTGCGCCCAGTACCAGCAGCAGTGCGCATCTGTACTTGTTTGTTTACGTGGGTTCTCGAAACTTTCATTGTCTGCCCCAGCGTTCCTACTGCTGTAAAATGAATATGCATTACATTTAAACACAAATGGACCGTTCGCAAGCATATAAATCTGCCTAATTTGCGTTTTATTTTGCCGGCCTCACCCAATCGCACTGCTGGGCATATGGCATCATAGTTTCTGTTGGGGGAAATGAGCTAGTGGGTCGCATGGCCATTTTCTTTTTTCCTTATTATATAGCTTATTTCAGCGAAATGTGGGTTAAAAGTGGTGTCAGTATGATTCTAACGAGGCAATCTTTCGAATGTAGTAAACTTGTGTTTTGCTTGCATGGCCCATTTAATGCTTGCTCTAGTTGATATTGAGTGGCCGATTTAACTTCACCTCTCCAGTTATTGGGCTAGGGTCGCTGTAAGAGGGCCGTACATAATAGATTCACTAGTAACCGTGTTGTTATAGTCGACTTTTTCTGCAATATCGAAAACATCAGTGCGGGATGAAATTGGCGCTGTAGTTTTACACACTATCAGTCGTCGTCGTCATCGTCATCATCATCATCATCATCGGCAGCAGCAGCACCAGACTATCTAACCCCGCAGCAGGGCAAAGTCCTGTAGCAGAAATCTCTAATTATCCGGGTCCTGTGCTAACTGCGGCCAATTTATAGCCCCAAACTTCATGATCTCATCTGCCCATGTAACATTCGGCAGCCCCGTGCCACACTTTCCTCCTCTTCGGACCAACTATGTTACCCTTAACGGCCAACAGTTATCTTGCATTCGCTTTACATGCGTTATCATAACAAATGTTTTCTTAATATCTACTAATATGCTCTTAACACGCGTTTGTTCCCTGACCCACTTCGCTCTCGTTGTCCCTCAATGTTACACCCATCATATTCCGTTCCATTGCTCGCTGAGTCGTCCTTAATTTAAGTTGAACTCTTTTAGCAAGCCTCCAAGTTTCTGCGCCGTAGGTGAGTACCGGTGAGATGTAGCTGTCACAAACCAGCTTCTTCAGGGACAATGGTAGGCTGCCATTCGTTATCTGAGAATGACTGTCGAATGCACTCTACCCCAATCTTAGTCTTCTAATTGTCTCTTCCTGATGGTGGGGATCAGGGGTCAGAACTTGGCCTAAGTATTTATGTCCGGTTATAACTTCCATTGCCTCGCTACCTATCCCAAACTGTGTGCTCTCCAGAGGTTAGTGATTATTACTTTAGTTTTCTGCATATTATTTTCATGTCCACAGTGCTACTCCGCTTCAGCAGTGCGGTACGCACTGTTCGCAATTCGTTCCCCGAGTTACGCAGCAATTACGTCATCTGTAAATCTGAGATTACTGACCCTTACCCTCCGACCCTCTCAGGTTACTGATCATTAACCCGTACGCAAACCTTGTTCCAATCTAATGTTCTGAATGCTTCTTGTAAAAATGCTATGAATAGCATAAGGACGTATTGTGCCTGTTTGTCTGACGCCCTTCCTTATAGGCATTTTATTGCACTGCTTACGGACGACGATGGTCGCTGTGGGCCCATTGTAGATATCCTGCAGTAATCTTGCGTAGCCCTGATTCCGTATTGCCTGAATGACTGCTGAGGTTTTGATTTTTCGACAGAATTCATTGCTTTCTAATAATGTATGACAGCTATATATCAGCTGATTCATCTTGTAAATATGGTCCGTTGTTGAATAGCCTTTACGAGACCCTGCTTGTTCATTAGATTGACTGAAATATAAGGTGGCAGAAATCCTGTTAGCTGTTTCTTTGGTAAATACCTTGTAGACGACTGAAAGTAAGCTGATAGGCCTGAAGATTTTGAATTGCTTCATATCAACATTCTTATGAATCAGGATTATCGCGTTCTTCCAAGGTTACGGTACACTCGCGGTCATTAGGCATTGTGTACACAGGTTAGCCAGTAGTTCTCGTACAACGTGCCCGCCATACTTCAAGAGGTCTGCTTTTATTCGATTCCCACCACGTGCTTTGCCCCCTTACATTTCTTCTAAAGCCTTCTTTACTTCTGTCGTTACTCGTGGGATGTCTATCTTCTCTGAACTACTTCCTCGCTCGGTATTATACTGCATACCATGGCTACTGTAGAGATCCATATAGAACTCTTCTGCTACCATAACGATTTTATTCCTATTTGTGATGAGATTGCCTTGCGTGTCTTTAAGTGTATACATCTGATTTTCCCCCGTGCCTAGACGCCTCATCACTGCTTTTATGCTGCCGCTTTTTACAGCATGCTCGTATGTCAGCGTATGTCAGCATCTGTATGTCATAGGTCTCACATATAATGATTAACTTCTAAAGATCCGCTAGTTCTGTTCTGTCAGCTGCGGGGAAGAATGTCATGCTTTGCCGTTCCCTAATCAAATATTTCGTTTCCTGGGAAAGTCTACCAGCATCTTGTCTAGCCATCCTACTTCGGAATTTTACTGCACACTCCGTGATAATGCGTGTAGCACTGTCGCTGGCTTCCTTGTCGTAAACCCTGCTTTCTCGGTTATTGCAGAATATCGGTTCTGCCGCGCGATCCTGAATTCTTCAACTTTCCTCCTTACTGTTAGCTTTTGATCGGGTTCTTTGTACTAACTTATTGCGGTCCCCACTGAAATCGATCTTAATTCCAGATCTTACCATACGGTGGTAACCCCACCTCACCCATCCGAGCACTCCCAGATCTGGCACGACGCCACGGTTATCGAATAGTATGATTTCTATTTCATTTTTATGCTCATCATTCTGGTCACTTCATGTCGACTTTCGGGTCTCCCGTTTGCAAGAGAAGGTATTAATAATGCATAGATTTTTTCGTTATGTGAACTCGACTAAGAAGTCCACTCTGTTATTTCTACAACCCAGGCCATAGTTCTCAACTGCCTTGCCTGACTTTTTACCTAGTTTAGCATTAAAGTCTCCCATACCTACTGTATAATGTGTTTTTACTTTAGCCATTGACGATTTCATAACTTTATAGATGCGTTCATCTAGCTGGCCGTCGTGGTTGGACGAAGGCGGGTAGCCCTGTACTGCCTTGAATATGCACCTTTTATTACGCCTAATTTCAAGACCGGCTACCCGTTCGTTAAAACAATAGTATTCGTCTATGTGGCCAACTATGCTTTTATTGACTAGAAATCCCTCTCCCAATTCTCTTCTGTCCTCTAGACCCCGGCAACATAGGACGTCCCTTTTTTTCTGCACTGAAAGGCTTCACCTGTCCTCCGAACCTCGCTAAACCCTATTACATCCTATTTATGTGCTCTAATTCCTTTAACACACCTCTAGACGTGCCTCGCTAGATAAAGTTCTCCTGTTAAACGTTGGCTGGTTCGGGTTCAAATGGCGGCCTGTCCTGATGCAGATACATGTAGCACCCTCGGGTGCGTCACCGGTCTTACCGCCACCGTGGTTAGTTGCGTCGCAGCCACGGGAGCGTAAGGGCGTATTCATGGGAGGTTGTGGCCATTACTAGACCAGGGTGGCTAATGCTTCTCTGGTGAGGGAGTGCGTTACCGGCGATTCTCTCCGGGATCAGGCCACATTCCATCCCTCCTTCTGGAATTCCATCAACACAAGGATATTTTTTAATCTGTAGGGAATTGTGCGGCGCCGGTATTCCAACCACGGTACTTCTGCAGGCGAGGCGAATGATCTACCTCTACGCCACCGCTGCACCCTCACAACATAAGAACACACATCATACAACTCCAAATCATCTGTCTTACACAACCAAGATCTGACGGTTTGCGGTTTCAACCACTCAAAATCGTCTGAATGCAGCATACGTTTCTGCTTACTATTCGTTACTGAAAGCATTACTGTGGGCAAGTCTACTGACTTGTTGTGTAGTATCTTGATAATCTCCAGTGTACGCTTCACGGATTGAGAGGACACACAGATTCTAGTGAACCCTTGTACTGAGTTCTGAATGTCTAAAGAATTCACGAAATACATGTATTGAGTGAGTAAAATGTTTGGTACACCGTTGTTTTAAAAACATCGTTTTTTAGGCCTCGCTCAAGGAAGCATTCCAGCCGTGCTTCTGCTGCCTCCTTCTCGTGTTTCCGCATGGAGGCTTGACTCGCAGTCACATGATAGGAGGCGCGTTCAGGGAGCGGACTGGGTTTCGCCTCCATGTTAATATCGCAACCGCTCATGTAGTGTGTCACTCCCCGAAGCGATGGCCTCGTGACATTAGTCGCAAAAGAGATTGTGCCTAATGCGTGACGTCATATGCTTTGTCCTGGGTTTCTTGCACAATTGTTACTTAAAGAGAAATCAACTCTTCGGGGTTTATTGACAGTGGTCCAGAGCCACCCTAAGCCGTGCACGGTCGAAGAGCAGCGTTGCGAACTCAATCACGTGCACCCGCAGTCCCCGTGCCTGAACGTTCCACTTCATTCTCAGCGCCTCTATCTTTATTGCCATGTTGGCGATGAGCTATAAATCTGCCACAGGGCCTTGGGTGCATCGCTGTGAGTTGTAGGTTTTGCTTTTTATCGCCGTGAAGCAAAATCACGTCAAGAAGCAGTTAATTTCATTTCCCCCTGCGTGGACCGTGGCCTTCCTCGCGTGAAGTTAGCACTGCTGCGGCGGGCCAGCGGAGTCATGTGAGTATGGTGATGGCGAGCCGTCAAAACGCGCTAAGGCTTGGTAGGGGCGGGAGATGCATTCGTCGATCTTATTCGTTCGCTGGACGGGCCAATGTGCGGTAGGCGTAGGAATACCTACCGTAAATGTCGCTGGCTTCTTCGCAGTGGTAGCACCATGAAAGGCGACGGGGGTAGAAGAGGGAGGGTTCCCCACACATCGGTTTTTGTATGTGTCGAATGTTGCACTACAGGCGGCCAAGCAGCTGACAATGAATGGTGGTATAGAGCCTCCTGAAGACTTATTAACTGCTGGTGAGGGCGACGAACAGCGGCGGCATAAGCCGTAGCCTGCGGAACTTAAGGTGCTTGCAGCAGTTCTTCTACTCCCCGGAGGGACACAAACACCATCCAACTGAAAATATTTCGCCTCCTTAGCTGAAGTAAGTAAAACTTAAATAAAAACAACTGAAAGGTTGATCAAGAACGAATAATAAAACCATTTTATATTTGCAAATGGCGTATTGTCAATGCGACCGTCCAGCAGGGTCTATTAGGAATGCATTTACAAGTCTTAATTGAGAGCTTTGATGCGAGGTTAAAGTAATAGGCTTACGATAACGATGATTTATTGTAAATGACCACGTCCAGCAAGGGCTTATGAACAATTCTTTTACAGGTCTTCGATCTGAGCTTTGGTGCGAGGTTAAAAAATTAAGTATAACTAAATTCCTGATAAGTTTAAGAAAACAAGGGAGCGGCGGCTTTCACTGTAGGGGATGAACTACGAGAAGATATAGGCCAATATGAAGAGTTGTTGAGAAAATTGATACTACTGATCCTAATTAGTACAATAAATTAAGTCCACGCATAATTTAGGGTGTGGCCACAGTGGTAATAATATAAAAAGTATGCAGTATGTTGCGTGCACCACAGTGGGTGCTTGAAATGACGAAAAAAAGTCCGATCCCAAAATGCAGGAAAGTAAGCACAGTGAAATGACACTTGGGTAGGTCCTGCAGGGCATGCCGAAAAAGATGCCGAGGGTGACACTTCGCATATATCACCAGTGGCACTACATATATACCATGAAGGAACCATTTACATTTAAGATATACTAATCATTCACGCTGCTCATTGTGATGTGCAGCGTGAGCGCTGCACATTGCGATGATAAACATACTGTTTCCTGCCTAGTTAAAGGGAATGTATTGCCACGAACTGCGAACACTCGCCTGCTCACGTCACTTCGTTGATGCTGTTTTGCCGCGCGTGTATTTTTTGAGTTGTTAGGGAAGCACAAGTTCGCTCCAATAAATTTGGTTTTCCTTCAACCCAACTGCGTAATCTTTGGCTTCGTGCAAAATGATTTTCAATACCATTACTCGAAATGCTTAATTTTATTACTAATTGATTGATCAAATCTTATTGACAGCGGTCTACAAAACTGAAATGAACGTGCAAAAATGGCGGGTCAATAATTACCGAGTTTGTTGTAAGGCTATATTTAGAGCATAGTTGCTACCGCGTTTGTTTGTATGCTATTACTTGGACATAGGTTGTCTTGTGCACCTTTTCACAAATGGTATTTATCTGATATCGTAATATTTTCTACAAGCATTCTATTCGTACTCTTGTGGACCTTGTATACCCGAATGTGTATAAGTGAAATTTCGTAGAGAGGCTATTTCAAGTCCACCGACGAATAGTGTAACAATGCAAAGAAAACGGGTTCGAGAACCAATATTTTGCAGGAGAAACTTTCTGCGATTCTCCTACTTCAGGAAAACAAATAAATGCGGTAAAATATAGTAATAAGTGATTTACCCACCAGTAAGGTAAACAGAGAAACATCAAACCTAGCAAGCTAAAAAAAGAAAAAAAATATTGGTAGAACATACTAACATCAACACTGAAATAGTTCAGAAAAAAGGCCCCTTTGGGCGACTCGTATTGGGTATGCACGTACTTGAGAGGCGGGGATGTTGCTGGTTTTTACGAAGTCTTTTGCAATGTTCTCAACAAGGGTGAAGTCATATATGCATAACCAGCAGCGTTAGCACTGAGCCTGCGGCAAGACTGCGGTATTCAAAGGCAAAGTACGATCTCATATTTTTGTGACGTTATCAATATAATGCTACGATGGTTTTCCGAAATTCACGTACTGTTTCCCGGACGGGCACATTGAATTTTCATGGTGACGGTCAGAAGCTGCACTGCGGACCGCGAGCTTCCATACAAAAGCTGTGACCAACCGTGGTGATGTCTTCAAAGGTGAAGGGCAGTCGCTGTAGACCGTGGCCGTTGTAGCCCTGGTCAAGCTCCGGCCGATGGGCGCCGGGTCTGTCTACCAGGCAGGCGGCTCCGGGACATAATTGACTACCAGGCTAAGCTCGATGAAGGGAGAACCCCCGTCCCCTGCCTTATATTATGGCACATGGTATTCTCAAAACCCCTCTCTTCAAATGATCGGGCTCCAAAAGGGCTCGCACCGAAGCAACTACGTTTTTGTTGAACAGCCAAATATTTTGTGCACAAAAGAATTTACTCAAATGTCTTGTGATTCATGGTCTCAAAGCTGAAATCGCGCTCACTGGCAAGTCCGTGCTCAAAGTGGCCCGATTCCTTTATAAATCGTGGATAGCATTTATAAGGAAAAGAAACTGTCATGAGGTGATGCGCTTGTCAGACTATACACCAAAGAGCGGGAGACAAACTTCTAAACCAGAATAACGTGATTGACCTCAAAAGAGCTGTCTCAGCAGAATGCACCCCGAACACTTCACGGGGGGTTATCTCTGAAGTAGAACTCTTAAACGACGTAGAATATGATCTTCTCGAACGACTCCGTGTTCAAGGTGCAACAGCTACAAAACGAATTAGTACGAGACGCGATGGCGCAAAAATCAAGATCAAACATTGACCTTTTGTTCTGACCTTTGACAGAAGCTGTCTTTCTCAGACCATCAATGCTGCATTCACTCGCTGTCAGATTCTCACTCATATTTCACACCCGCCTAGATGCTTCAAATGTCAGCGTTATGGGCGTAATACCAACACATTCAGAGGTAGGCTGACATGCGGAAAATGTGGCCAGTATGATTGCCCTGCCGAAAATTGCACTAGCAACACATTCAAATGCTCAACTTCGAACATCTCCATCTGGCCTATTCTCGGTATGGAAAAGTTTGCAAAAATGAAAAGAAAAAAAAACTGAAAACATCACTTTTGTCGAATCGCACAAAACCCTTACTATGTTTTTGTCCAGAGCATACGCCGACGCCACTCGCCGGGTAGCGGAGCGGCTTCTTTACTCGGCAGTAAACCAGTACTGCAGTACAGACACTTTCGTGCCCCCCCCCCCCTCTGTGTTGCCGAAAGGAGCCAAGAACACTGCTCCCCTGGCTGGGGAAGTATCGGTTGTAGTGGCGCTCAGAGCCAATGCTGTGAGAGAAGCTGCATTTCCCCGCCATGTTCCACTGGCCCATCAAGGCAAAGTTGGAAAAGTGTGGAGTCGCCGTCTCCTCTTTTGAAATACTGCGCTTCTGGAGTCACCTGTGGCACGTGCAGACTGGACTCCTAGGGATGCCCGGCTGACGAAGAATGACCTAAGGCTACTTTTTCTCCATCAGATAGTGGAGGTTACAGAGACCTCGCCGGCTTCATAAACGTTGAAAGAGATGCGCTAACTTCTTGAAACCGAGAAAAAGCCACTGCAAAAAGTGTAGCACGCAAAACCCCATGACACTCCAGAAGCACAATACCCTAAACGTCTCTTCTTGTAAACAAAATATGGCAGAATGCATAACTCACTAGAATTGTAGGAGCCTAATTAAAAATCTTGATGACGTATACCAAATCCTCACAGACTACCAGCCAAGTGCAATATGTCTTCAAGAACCACATCCTAAATGTCAACAAACTTTCTTAGACAATAAACTTGTCTTTCGAAATCAAAACGTCCGTCGCGCTCATACGTCTGCTGGTGTAGCTTTAGTATTTGAAAAGTCGGTGGCCAGCCAAAAACAAAACCTGCAAACTAATCTGGAAGCTGTAGCGGTGAGGGCTATTATTTTTGGTAGGTTAACACGAGAACGAATTATCTTCTTGTCATCCACGCAGACCTTCGTGACAAAATTTTGGAAGCGTGCCACTACGACCTGTCTTCCGGACATCGCCGCACAGCTCGCACAATTGGAAAGATCAAGGCAAAGTACTACAGGCCCCGCCTTACATCTGACGTCACCCACTACGTCCGGTGCTGCCGTGACTACCAGCGACGAAAAACGCCACCGACGAGACCCGCCGGACTTCTGCAGCCAATTGCCGTCCATCAAGGCCCTTCCAAGAGATTGGAATGGACCTTCTGAGCGCGTTCCCTACGTCCCGATCCGAGAACAATTGGATTGTCGTAGCGACAGACCACATGACGCTCTACGCAGAGAGCGCCGCTCTCCCGAGGGGGACTGCACAAGAAGTCGCAAAGTTCTTCATGAACCAAGGTGTGCTTGGGCATGGAGCACCCGAAGTCCTAATGACGGGCTGCGGAACGGCTTTCACTGCGGAGCGCATGCAAGGAATCTTACTCTACAGCAACAAGGATCACCGAAGAAAGACGGCGTACCACCCTCAAACGAACGGAATAAGGGAACGTCTGAACAAGACGATCGTGGTATGCTGTCTATGCACGTCGACGTTGAACATAAGACTTGGCACGAAGTCCATCCGTATGTCACGTTTGCGTACAATACACCGACCCAGGAAACTAAGCAGATGACGCCGTTCGAGCTTGTCTACGGAAGACGGCCGACTACGATGCTTGACGCCATGCTTCCGCACGTAGAAGACGACGACCTCAAGGCCAACGTCCAAGGATACTGTAAGGTCCACCCATGGGGTCAGTGGCCAGGCGGCCCGGCCGTGCGTGTGAAAGGAAAGATCCCAGCCGCTTAGTCTAGCGGCACAGCACTGCTGACGCTACACTGTGGCTGCGATGCAGCGCGTTCAGGAGACGGCTTGTCTGGACGGAGCAATGCCGCGGGAATACTCCCCTTTAAGAATGAAGACGGCCCCGCCAAGTTCCGAGAATTGTTGACGTAGCGGACAACGAAGGGGTAATTATCGTCGTCTGACCGAACGGCGGCTTTTCCGCGGGATCCCATTGTTGTTGCGCGCTACGGTCTGAATGGCTAGCTTTCGGCAGAAGCCGCTTTTCACCCCCACCCCTCGGAATGGCGTGTACTCGCCGCCGCGTGCTTTCTCGCCCGCAAGCCGGCGTTTGAGCCGAAGGTGGTGGCGCCTTATTGAATATTCTTTAGATGGCTGAGTGACAGCTGTCTACGTGAATTAGGGCCCTCCTTTAAGGCCTATAAACGGTACCTCCGGTAAGGTCGTTCCGTTCGGGCGAAAATATTTCCGACGGCCTGAAAGCGGCGCCTTCCATCCGAAAATTGCTTACCACCAGAAGTTGGCCAACTTCAACTTTTTCCGGTCCGCGACGATGACGCGTTTCGCCAGCCATCATCCGCTGCCCTGATTGGTTCCTACGAACCTCCTACTGTCCAATCAGGGCTATCAGAATGTTTAACATGGCGGCGTTGCTCAAGAGAAGCGATGCGGAGGAAAATAGTCTCACCGGCTTGTATTACGTCGCGACTATTTTGTGACTGTTTGAATCGAGGTATAAATCCACGAAAGATTTGTGCCGACGGAAGCATACCTGCACGGCGCTTAGTTTGAGATCCGCAGTGCCGCGATATTACGGCAGCAAGCATACCCCGATGTTTATGTTGGTGACGGCTGGCCTGTCGATGTTTTTGGGTGTGCGTGAGTGTGTTTGAAGAATTTGACAGCGTCATTTGTGATTGCCATCTTCCAAAATGGACAAAGGAGTGACAAACCAGCAAGCGGATAGTTCTGTGTGCGTCCGTGGGAGTTCGCGGTGCGGCAACGACTGCGGCACGGGTCTTGCGCCGATGCGCTGAGTACGGGAGACTTCTGTGTGCAACTTGTTTCTAAAAGTTGCGACGTGATTCACCGTGAAGCGAGCTAAAGAAATCATTACGGTGGGACGTAGTATGTGATGTGTTGCCGTGATGCTGTTCACCGCATTTACCACGACAATTCGTGTAAGCGCGCGCGCGATTTTAGATTTTATTGCATTAAGCTAGACATCCACGAAGATTGCTGCAGACACCAGCCGGCAGCATTTATTTACGCCGAAAGCGCCATGTAGACTGCACAACAGGGCTCAACAGCACGGTTGCCCCGAAGTCTGTTTTTGACGCTACAAGGGGTTATGTTTTGCGTGCCGGCGCTGGTGGTGTAATCTTTCAGGCAGTGCTTTTCGTAGGCAGGGATATGCTTTGTAGCAACACCACGCAGTTGTATAAGTACAGCAAAACCTCTCTTAACAGCTGACAATAGTAGCTTCGAGAGCCGTATATTGAAACATTACTGAGTGACCCAGTCTACAAATTTGTCTGGGTCGGGTGTGTGCTAGGCTGATTGAGTGTGCTCTTCTTTGTGTCAGGAGTGTTGAAGCAGTCAGATTGCACGCTCGTTGAGGTGAAGCAGATACACTGTTCTGTGTCGCTTCTGGGGTACACCCACTGTATGCAATAGGCTCGTTACCTGCTGAGTATACTGGTGTTTGTGTGAAACTGACTCATTCTTTGAAATCAATCGGTAACCAATCCACATGGCCGGATGTGTACTGTCGGGCGCTAAAGTCTGGATTCCACGCAAGCACCAACCAGAACATACTACAGTGCCACCTTGCGGAAGGGCGACTGCTGCCGAGACAAAGGCTCAGTTGCTTATTTTAACTGCACGCATCATAGTTTGCACCTATGAGTTGATGCAGTGTTGTTAAGCACAGTGACTGAACAGTGTTGCTTCAGCTGCACATGTTGTGCATCTTTTTAAAGGTGGCCCGAGTGAATGGCTGAATTTGCAGTTGCTATATGTGTGCGCATTATTGTCATCTGTGTTTTTGTTCTTTATTGTTACTCTGTCTTCATCGTTGAACTTCCTTTACCAGCTGGGACTCAAGAGTAAAATAATACATACTCTGGCCTTGTTTGAATTAGGCATGTCGTGTGTTTGAGTTCGTGATAAGGAGTAACAAGAGCGGCTCACTGGTTCAGCACATCACTCTACGCTAATTACATCGTTCATCATTGCTCAGCTAGAACACTTAGGGCAGGTTGGACACATGGGCAACCGCAGCGAAACAGCTCAATCCTTTCTCGTACCAAAGCGTGTCAACTCAGGCGAGCCAACGAAGATGCATGCAGTTAAAATAGGACGCACAACTAGTGTGTCGACAGCAGAAGCTCTTTCTCATGACCGCACTGCAATACATTTTGGCGGCCACTTGTGTGGACGTCATACGTTTGCTCCCGACATTAACGAAATAGAAAAAGTCTGCTTTTTGCCATTTAGGAATTGGCATAGCACAGCTGCAACGTCGTGTAGTCTTCAGTGTTCCACCTTCGTGTCTGCCTTAAGATTGCGGTACTTAATTGAAAAAGTGGGCACTTTGGCTTCTTTCTGTGACTTCAAATTAAGGGAATGGTCGTTGTATATTGGCAGTTGCATGGTCAATTGCGATAATGCAGCTTGATGCAGTATTTATTGGTTAAACTCGGTGAGTGATATGTTGAGGATGGCCCTCACACCAACTGTTGTACCCAGCTGTTCAAGGTGAAACAAATATCGTTTTCAGCATAACTGTTAGGAGTGGAATGATGTCTCGGCTAGTGCGTGGTGCGAAGATGGGTTATTCTTGCTTGCCCAAGACCACTCATCAAAGCCTGCTTCAGCCACCACGATATCATTACAGTGAGAAACTCATTTATTTACAAAGGGGTGGCGAGCCAAGATGGTGACTAGGCTACCAGCCAGCTTGGTCGTCTTCCTCCTTGACTAGCTCTCAGTATTGTAAGGTGACATCTTCTTCCTTGCTGGTGTCAAAGTTTAAGGCTTCCAATATTGCAAGGCCCTGGGGGCCATAACATTTCCCCCAGTCGAAGATGCAGCCCTCTCTGCAAGTCATTCAGCGTCACGTGGTTCAAAGCGTTTCAAGCAAGGTACGCGAGCCACGTGAGTTCTGCTACTACGCTGTCCTTACGCAGTAAGCTGAACATGACATAGTTCAGTCAACTAAATTGGTGAAGTACCACGAATGGGGTGAATTAATGTGACAGCAGTTCCTTGCACAGTCCATGCTGTCGCTGAGGTGTCCAGAGCAAAACCAGGTCTTCCCGCGAGGACGAACTTCCTGATGTCGGCTGTCGTAGCGGAGTTTCTAGCTGTCTTGTGACGGCAGTATGTGGAGACTAGTGAGTTTCCTAGCTTCTTCAGCAGAACACAGGGTGTTTGATAGGCTGGCCTCGTCGTGAAAGAAGGGGAAGATGGTGTTGAGGTAGTTGGGGGAACATGTGCGTCAACTGGGTAGAATGGGCTATAACCCTTTGTCTCATTTTTGGCAGTGTGGTAAGCGTGGGTAATAAACGGCAAAATGTCGTCCCAGTTGTGGTTCAAAGCAATATGCATGTCATTCATGTTAGTGAGTGTCTAGTAGTCCACTCAGTGAGACCGTTTGTTTGTTTGTGATATTACACTGAATGGCATAATTGAGAATTGAACAGCTGAAGTAGCTCCTCAAAGACGTCAGCAGTGAACAGGCGCCCATGGTCACTGATGAGGACATGAGGTGGGCCATATTGAAGTATACTGCGACTGAGAATGAAGTTTGTCACTTTGGCAGCTGTTGCAGATGACAATGCAGCTTTCTCACTATGGTGTGAAAGGTAGCCGATGCAAACGATCATCGAATGGTTCCCATTCTTTGACCGAGGAAAAGGGACCATCATATCTATGCCCACTTTTTAAAGGGGTAAAGGGGGACGGGGATTCCCAGGTTGGAGTCTGCCCGGCTGAGCAGTCGTAGGGCATTGGTTGTGTTGACACTGGGGACAACTCGCCATGTTCAGCTCGGTCGACTGTCACATTTTTGGGACAAAAAATAACAACGCTGTTGTGGGCGGTGAAGAGTGCATGCACAGCACCGATGCCCAGCTGTGGTGTATTCGTGAATAGCATGAAATACAGAAGAACACAATGTTTCTCGTACCAGTAGGGGGTGCCGGGATCCCATAGGCGAGTGCTCTTCTTGTGTAGCAGGTCATTGTGAACACAGGAGGATTGCGTCTCACCGTACAGCAGTAAACACTGCTTTTACTGAACCCAACCTAAACTTTTTCCAGCAAAAACCAAGAACCAACTAAACCAAAAAACAGAATAACATTTACTGGCTCACGACAAAGGAGTTAGAACAATTGTTGTTGGTAATCTGCAGTCAATGGCATTTGGTGCCCTCAATCTGGTAATAACCCATGCACGTTTCCCCCTCAGACAAATCACAACACTACAAGCATGCTATCCATTGTCTTTAATCGTCACATTTGTGGTCTTAGTTCTTGTGTGTGACACTTAAACATGAAGCCGAATGAATACTTTGAATAGCCATACATACATTTCCTTCTCCTAAACAAGTGCAGTATATTTTTTCCCAATTGCTAAAATTTTTGTTGTACATCCCTGGTAAAGAATGTAACAAGTTATCTGCTGTTCCACTGCGTACTTTTTTAGCTTGTCTAGGTCAGTGGTGAGAATTGACTATATCTTGTGAGAAAGTAAGGCATACAAAGAAGGTAGCACTAGCAGAAAAAACATCCCAGGTTTGCCTGCAGTGTATAATGCACATCCCATTCCAGCTTTCCTGTGGGCAAAACATGATTTCGAAAGCTTCTAGTGTTGACAGCACTGTGCGACAGGTATAAAGACGAAGCTGCCGCCCAATACTAAATACAGATGTCATTCAAATAGCTTCAACTGCCCCAACTGAGCTAACTGTCAAGTGTTTTCATCATAAGAGATTATGTCACAGAAGTACCTATCTGAGAAGACCTACAGCCAGTGATAAGCTAAAACAGCTTCTGCATTGAAATTATTTGCCACAAAAGTGATGATACATAGGCCATCAGTTTGAATGGTTTGCTTGTCACCCATACCCCACAATATATAGGCCTGTAATTTTCCCCCAAAATTGTACCCTGGGGTGAACTTCTATGCGCACATAGCATTGTTACTAGTAGTGATGCCACAGGTTATATACACTTTTCCCAGTGAGTGTATGTCAATGAACAAAAATTTTGTTTTGCTTAAATGTGTTAAAATGCACACACCCTCCGACTCTCCGACGCTCTCCGACGCACGTCACTTTGTTGACTTCTGCTTCGCCGCGTGTGTAATTTTAGATACGGGGCATCTCTTGCTCGGGGGGATGTCAATTTACCGTGCCTCATTCGCAGCGCCTCTGATGATGATTGTGGCAGGATGCCCTAGGGATTGGCCAACAAAAAAATCCATCACGAGATAGCTTCGCCTTCAACCACTGTCGTCATCTTCCCGTAGGGGAACCGCTGAAGAAGAAGGAGAAGAAGACAAATGTGTGAAGAGGAGGGCGTGTACGCTGCTCTCAGCCGGTGCACCAACGTCTACAACCTTTACGCCACCAACGCTTAGATGCGAAGCATCTCTTGCTCGGGGGCATGTCACTTATCCGTGCCCCGACCACAGCGCCTCTGACCTTTACGTCACCAACGCTTAGATACGAAGCATTTCTTGCTCGGGGGCATGCCACTTGTCCGTGCCCCGTCCGCAGCACCTCTGATGATGATTGTAGGAGGATGCCCCCAGGGATTGGCCAACCAAAAAATCCATCACGAGATAGCTTCGCGTTCAACCACCATCGTCATCTTCCTGTAGGGGAACTACGGAAGAAGAAGGAGAAGAAGACAAAGCTGCGAAGAGGGGGGCGTGTACGTTGCTAATCCATCACGACATAGCTTCGCGTTCAACCACCGTCGTCGTCGTTCCGTAGGGGAACCGCTGAAGAAGAAGAAGGAGAAGAAGACAAAGCTGCAAAGAGGAGGGCGTGTACGTTGCTCTCAGCCGTTGTACCAACGTCAACAACCTTTACCTCACCAACGCTGACGGAGACTGCCGATTCTACCACAGAGACGACAACATCGACAAGAACATGATGGACGACTTTCGGCGCCTCGAGAACCACTGTCTACTCACCGTCACACAACAGTACTTGCGTGCCTTTGCCACCGGTATGGACCTGGATGCGGAATTCCCTCTGGCGCTACTAAACACCAGATCACTCAACATAACGTCAACACAATGGAACCACACGGAACCACCATGATGCTTCGCATCCTCATCAGGGTTCCCCACGGGAAGATGGTGTAAGTGTTTTTGAGTTGTTAGGGTAGCACGAGTTTGCTCCAATTAACGTGCTTTTCCTTCAAGACGACTCCATCATCTTCGGCTTCGTGACAATATTCACTGCAGAATCATGCAGTATTACGATGGCTGATGAACATATAATACAAACCATAACACCCAGGTCAGTAATATACACAGACTCATTTAGTGTTGTAAGGGCTTTATCCTCTGGTTAAAGCCGCAAAAATACGTATTTCAACCAGCTTCTGAAGACTATCATGTGTGCTTACTACAAGGAGCTCGAAATTACAATCTGCTGGGTCCCCGTCGCTTGTGGAATAGTTGGCAATGAGTCTGCTGACAGACAAGCAGCTGCCGCCACCCCCCGTGATGAGGTTGACTTGACTTTATTACCTTACATTGATCTAAAGGCTCTCATCAGACACAAACTCTGTAAACAATGTCAAGAGGAATGGGACAAAGAGACATAGAACAACCTTCATGTAATAAACCAAAAATAGGCAAATACATAACAGAAAAACGTAACGGAGTGTTTGAAGTTACACTTTGCAGGTAACGTATAGGACAAACACGCGGCACAAATCCTTACCTTTTAAACGGACACGCAGACCACAATGCTGGAGGTGTAAACGAGCACTTTCCGTCATTAACACCCTTGTTTAATTCAAAGAACACGACGCTGACAGACTAAAACCCTTTCCAGGACTCTACACGCACCGCATCTCGATTCACCCAGCAGACTTCCTCGCATACAATCCCATGTTTGCATGCAGTCGTGGTTTAGAGTACTTATTTGGCTTAGGATTTTTACTAACAATTTTATATCCGTCGTAAATGTTTCGTAAATTTCCCTCTTATCAGGGCTCTCTTGTTAATCACTGAATGTGAACCAACATTTCCATTTATCCTTTCCAGTGCTTAGCAGTTTGGCCCTCTGGACACTAGGTTGCTTTCAATTCAATGGCACCCTACACCATTTTTTAACACTTTTACCTTAACAAGTACGTCCGCAAAGAAATATACAAAAATCTGGTATTTGGAACTCTTTGGCCACGTTCCCCTTGCGCCAATAAACATCACATACAAAGCAACATAAATTCATTTACTGTTTTCATTCCGGGGTTTCTATATTGTGGGTGTAATGAACACTGAAATTCTCCACTTTCAGGGTCACCAAAACCGCCGCGGGCTTGAGTACACACGTGTTCACTTCATCAGCTGTATTGAAGGCGTGTTCAACGAAGCGGCTTCCCATTTACCAGGAAAAAAACAAGTGAATAATTTCAACACTGCTGTTTATAGAAATGGCTTTAGAAGGAGGACGTCTAAATATTATAATGTCTTTAATGGTTATGTGTTTGTTCTCTTTCGGAAAAAATTTCGCCAAAGGGGACGACTCCGATTCGGAAGCACTACGGCCCTTTCCATTGGTCGACATGCGGGAGGTATGTGTGAAACCTCGCTGCCATATTTTGTGTCACCGATTATTTATTAAGAGGTTTGGTTTCTATGTCTTCCAAGTAAAAAAGGTAGGCCACTTGATGGAAAAATGTTTCAGTTATATTCTTGCGGGGAAAAAACGTTTTCTTGGAACTTTTCAGGGAGTATATTTTATATCCACCGGAAAGAATTGGGACCGTCTTATAAACGGTAGAATAATGAATGGCACCCTACTTTCATATTATGTATAGGTTGTTAAGAAAAGTTGTATTCATACGGTAAAAGACATGGCCGATCGCGCGAAACCTACATTTGGCGTGCTGAAAAAGAGCGAATTTGTTATTTGGCCACATTGTAAACGTAAAAATGCTGGAATTATCACCATTGTTATGGGTATGTGGTAATGAGGTCGCTTCGTGAAATTCGTTCTTTAAGACCTCTTCGATGGTGGAGGACAGAGTATAGACCTTATGCAAAAGTGCCGCCGTCGACCGGAAGAAAAACAAAACGAGCACGTGACGCCATGTTGGGGGATGGTGGTGGCGTAATTGCTTAGTACGAAGCGTGTAAGGGGCTTTCTGGGCTTGGCGATCCTTTTATATTAAGATTTAAGCGCAGCAAAATGAGCGACGAGCTATCTGTGGACCTTTCTCTGTTGCCCACATTTTCGAGCGACTTCGTAAATACGCATTATGCATCGAAAAAGCAGCCAGGGAGGCACCGGCAGTGAAGCTTTTGGATCCGCTGTTGCGTTTCTTCTCCTTTTTTTTTTGGCTTTCAGAACGCAAACATCGAAAGTAAATCAGTGTTGGTTCGCATCCTGCGGGTTTCTCAGGAGGCATTCCTGAAACATTTCAAGCTGATGCGGGGTGCCCTGAGGTTGAAATGGGGGAGTACGCCGCATAATAGCTATACGCTAAAGATCCTCTGGGGCGCAAAGGAAACCTTTAAAACAAAAAAACACCTAATAAAATAACTTGCATACCTTGCATTTTTTAACAGCGGAGCTGTTATAGCTGGCCGTAATGTGTAGCGCGTAACGCGTGTAGAGTGTAACGCGTTAAACATTGTCAATATATTACCAATAAATTGCCAATGAATAATTAAATTACCAATAAATTGCCGAATGCCGGTGAGAACGTGCCTCGCAGCGACCACCGAGCGTCTCCAGCTTTAGCAAAAGAAAACTGCGAAAACCTTAAAGAGCGAGAAAATGCCGAGCGCTCGTGAGCGCGCCCATCTCGGCGACCTCAGGGCGTACCCTGCTCGCGCTCTTCACAACAAAACTGGGTGCACACTACCACTTAGAAAATGCTGCTCGAAAAATTTAATCTTCAAAAAATAGGCTACGGTCGAACAGCAGGCGACACGCGAGGCTGATAAATGGGTTACTACGTACGTTACTTGCGCTACTCATGGCGCTACGTGAAGGTTGCAACTCTCGCGCATCCCTTATTTCCTGTAACGTTTGGCAAACGAAAGAATGCGTAGTACTTCCATAAAAGCCCACCGAACGTCCAGAATAAAAAGAAAACACGGGCGAGCAAAGCCCGAACGGCAGATTCAAAACTCAAACGCAGACTCAAATGCGTTTCTCTTGCGACTTTAAACCCTGTGATCACACGATAAAGTACGAGCTGACCGATGCAGTGCGCCCAAACTACCAGCAGGCAGGAGTGGTCGGCGGCAAATACAGGGCTAGAAAATAGCTCACTTTGGGACCTTTTTAGTCCTGCACATATTAAAGTGATCTAGATAAAATATTACTGCCCCAGGAGAAGTGGACACCCGCAAGCGACTTCACGCAGGGGTTAAAATCATGCTTCCGTTGAGACATAAAAAAAAGATGTGTATGCTATTTCTGTGCTCGTCCTCGTATCATCTTTGTGCACAGCACGTTACACAGGCAGTATTTAAGCATCTTGGGTAATGATAAATGCAAAGTGCGCGTCGCTAACCCCGGGCTATCATGTATACTGCGGTATCCGGAGATCCAGGAATCCCCCAACATGGCGAAAGCGCACGCGGTTCCCGCAAGAGGGCGCCAGTTTTTGCATAAGGTCTATACGCTTATTTTTAATAAAAAAAATAATGCGACTGCAGGAAGTTCCGAATTTCGAGATCGTATAAGCGAAATATAGCGCCGAGTGAGATGTGCTAAAGGTGTGTTGATCTGTCCAGACCCATGGTAACATTTAACGTTGATGCGTCTACTACGGACAATCATCTTTCGGGGGATTATACTAAGTTGATGATATATCATCAACATTGTTCCGCTTTTATTTTGGAGGAACGTGCCATGTTTTGTAAACCGCACAATTGTAGTAGCTTGTCTGCTACCCCATTACTGAACGGCGTTCGTTTTAGAATTAATAAAATTGGACAATCAAAACAGCGGTCGAAGGCAGCGTTCCGTATTTGTACTGATCATATTCGGTAGTGTGATATTTTTATGATGTATGATATGGGAAAAGAACAGTTTTTCTTCTCTTTACTTTTGACTGGGTATTTGTTTATGTTTTCCATGCCAGAATAGATTTCCATGCCAGAATAACCATAACCATAACCATAAAATTGTGTACAGCACTTAGCATGCCTCAGATGATCCGCTCACGAAAGCGAGCAAAAGAGCAGAACGAATGCCGGCGTGGAAGCAGGCGATGCGTTTTTTACTTCTAAATTTATAGCGAATCTTACTCAAACTTCAAAAGTAACAAAGAACGGGTATAGGGTAAGAAAAAGATAAACAGCGTCATCATTTGTAAAAATATCTCATATATGAACGTGGTTACGGCAATTCGAAGGCGGTGTGGGCGACCAGTGAGCTATTTTTAGGCGAGTTCATGGCTTTCATAAAACATCGTTGCAACAAAGAAGTTGTCCGAACAGAAGACAAGCCTAGGTTTGCCTAAGCCTTAGACACGGCGGCTGCGCGTTTTCATTGGGCGGCCATTTTATTACCCGGGTTTAAGTACTCCCGAAGCTTTGCCTTTCCATTCAAGGGTCTCGAGCAATAATTACGTTCCACCCGCATGTCATCGGTCTGCAGGTTATATCTGCGTCCACAGATCCACGACAGAAGTGAAAAGTAGCCGAGATTCATGCTTGCACCTGGAACCAGTTCAGAAAGGCCTCGTGTCGTGGAGACCCTCTGCGTTCGAGCTGTTGGCCTAGGCTCAGTCTGTCCTACAAGCTCTGAGGCATTCCATGTAACGTATTAGCACATCCGACGCATACCTCAGGTAATGCCCACAACTCAGATACCATTGCATCAGCCCTTCAGCTTCAGCATTTTTCACTGTGCCCCGAACAGTTTGACAAAGCGGCACAGGCACCGCCAGTACACCCATGCGCGTACTGGCTCCTTCTTCGTACTTCTCTCCCTCCCCCTTACTTTTATTCTTACAAAACCGCAAGACGGACAGCAAATGTTGCCTTCTGCCCATTCCACTCTGTTCGTGCGTTTCAGGGCGCACCCAACCGCGCGTTTCAACATTTGTGAAGGGGATTTCAGCAGACGCTCAGCTGCTTCTTGAGGGCGGGGAAATATTTCCCCCACCGGGAGCCATCAGCCACCCCCTGGCGGGATTAAACAACCAAATAAAGAAGTGGCAGGCGCCCCTCATAAATGTTGAGGCATAGTTAGAAACTAACGAAGTCACTGACGTTGCCAGTGATGAATATACTGGCGCCGCGCTTGGGTGTAGAACGATTGATGTGGCACAGTGTACGTAGCGGCAGACTAGACGCAGTTCTTTGGATCAGTGGCGACAGAGACTGCCGAGCAAACCACTTGTGGGTTTCGGCGAGACAGCACTGCAGTCCCAGATGTCCACAAGCCAAGGGCAGCACGATAAATATGGGGCGTCCGAACTGCTAAAAAAGCTGTCCATCTTGAATCGCACAGCCGTCCTCCTAGTGGTGTCTTTTCAAAGTTTTCAAATTGTTCGATACGTTAGCAAAACTAATTTAGGACGTAATAAATTACCAGAAAGAAAATAACTGGGGCAGGTTCACACCAGTGGCGTGAAGACTGGCAATCAGCGCAGCTGGCTGACCCACCAAGCTTATTTCTGGTTCGGTTAACTTAATCCGTGGTTGCTACTTGGAGACTGGGAAAAGTTTTATGTGCGGTTATGCTTCGAGCATTGCTCAAGTTGTCTGCGTGGGGCCCTTGTTATTCCCCCAAAGAGTAATGAACATTCGGTCCATAAGGCCACATTGAAGGCGAAAGCGAAGTGTGTCTTCGCGTTTCCAGAAAATTATGTCGCTAGGGCAGCACGTTCAACTAATCTCGCAATAATGAAAAATGTACCTATCAGTCTCCCAGAAGAGATGACGTAAACGGCGACTCAGCGGATGTGCAAGAGTCACGTGAGGAACAACACGACAAGGGCGCACGCAAGCTCTCAGAGAAGCATGGGAAATCTCTCTTTTGAAGTTATCTTTCAAACGCCATAAACAATTATAAATGTAGAGGTATAATGCAAGCTGTGCTGACATTCGCAAGTTGCGTAGCTACGGCGGCTGTGTCGGTTGCGATAGCTGGTGTAGGTTCGGCATATTCACATTGCTGTTACCTCCAACTGTAACTCCACCAAGGCTGCGCTACGTAAGCCCATGTGTCGAGCCGTAAAGTTGGATATCTTTTACGAGTCTCGGATGAAACTGCACACGCACGCCTGCATAGTAATAACACCAAAATGCACACGTACTGCCATTCAGGTGCTATGGCTCGTCCTCACAACCTACGGCTTCTTTTCAAAAGCTACGTCCCGTTTTCACACTAGGCATTGCTCGCGGTTAAAAGTGGAACTAACAGGCGGCGCCACGTATCCTGCCGACTGCATCGATGCGATTAAAACGAGACTATGCAAAACGAGTCTGAAAAGCCTAAGAGCATCACTGACGTCGTTCTTACGGTGGTTGTGCTGTCCGGTAGATGTTTTGTATGTAAAGTAAAAGGCCGGTCGGCAAATTCAAATTGTTTAACCATTATCGTACGTCCCTTGCGGCACCAAGGTTGCCACACACTGTGCGCCAACCTGCGTACGTGCATGGCGGGCGAGTTGCTCTGCCGTATACGCAGCGAGCGCGACTATGGTCCCTAGAAAAATATAACGCGACTACTGGCTGCTGCGGCCGCGATGATTAGCTTGGTAGGTTTTAGTTTTTCTGATAGATCAGACCGCTGTGTCACTAGCTTCCGGCACCCGTTTACGTCACGTGAAACGTCATGCAATGTCGCGAGGAATGAAATGCCTTTTAGGGGCGAAGCTCCTAGGGCGTGGGTCTGTCCATCCTCGACGTATGTATGTAGCCACTCTAGTTTAGTTCTTGGATTGTTACTAGATGGCGTGGCTACCTCTAGTTTAGTTCTTGGAGGGTTACTAGATGGCGGTACTTGTATATGATGAAAAGATGCGCTTGGATTCTTTACTAGATGGCGTGGCTACTCTAGTTTAGTTTCTTGAATTGTTTACTAGATGGCGGGGAGCGTTGAATAAAATCCGTTCGCTGTTGGCGCGCGCTCGGAGTCGCCCGATGGATAAGGCTGCAGATGTGCGAGCCCGCGAGGCAGAAGCGCTCCGTGAAGCTGCGCGACGCCGCGCAAGATCCTGCCGTACGAGAGCGGGAGGCCGAAGCGTGTCGTCTGGCTTCGCGACGACGACGCCAAGATTCCAGCGTTCGAGAACGAGAGGCCCAAGCGTCACGGCAACGGCGCGAGACCCTGCCGTACGCGAAGCGGCACGGCTGCGGC
>JABSTR010003736.1:0-27160 GCA_013339765.2 Haemaphysalis longicornis | reverse complement strand
GGAGGATCGTGCGCTCGTTCTCTTTGATGCACAGCGCACTGTTTATCCAAAAAGCGCCGTCTCAGATTGGGCTCGATGGTGCTGGGTCTTATCAGAAGGACTGTGGTCCTATTTTGCAGCGGTGGTAATTCCTTGCTGGCGGCATGTGAAAAAGACGTTTAAACCGATACAGAACCGTGCACAAAAGCGCTGTTCGGATCGCTTTATCAATGGCGATATGAACGAGGCGCCGAGCAAACCAGCACAGCACTCGAGCAGCGTGCACCCGTGTTCAGACAACCTCACCCATATCTTGTGAACGGTAGTAATAGAGAGTTTCAGAATACCGTACGCCGCCGTACGCAAAGAGTCCGCGCTCTAAAACGCAGACGGATGAATAGCGGACGCTATTTCAACAGAATAGCGTGCGTACGTGAGGCCGCTTGCGTTTCCAACATGGCGGCAAGTAGCGCGACAACCCATCCATGGTTGCGCTCTTCTGTGGACATTAATTTGGACATTAACCAAATTGTATGCCAGTGTGTTTTTAGATGCGGAGCATCTTTTGCTCGGGGGTATGACCGCGGCGTCGGCGTCCGCACTCACACTACGCATGCGCAACTCTCCTTTTGTCCCGCTCTCCAACAGCTGCGTGTTACTCTCTCCACTTCCCTCCTACCACCTGCTTGCGCTTCTCCTGTTTCTCGCTTCTGCTCTCGCGGCGCATGCGCTATCTCCCCTCCTCTAGTCTCCTCTCCTTCAAGTGTGAATATAAAGCGGGTAGAGCGCTGCACGCGTTCAGTGCAGCGCTTGCTTCGGTTGACTCCGTTGATGCTTCCGCTGAAGTGTGATGGAAGCAACAGTCCCGTCAGTGAGTTGGCTTACTAACCACGCGTCAGCATCAGCACCAAACACTAATAGCAACGTTACGTCGTCCACTCAAGACAAAGCTGCGAAGCGAAGGGTACACGCGACGCTGAACGAAGGCAAACGCTTGAAGCGAGCGGCGACCATGAACTTCGTCAGCGCGAAGCAGCTTCGAAGCGTCAACGTCGAGCAGCGGATCCTCAGCTTCGGCAACGTCAAGCAGCATCGGTTAGAAAACGTCGAGCGGCGGTACCCGGAACTTCGACAACGTGAAGTGGAACGCAAACGTACGAAGCGAGCGGAAAACCGAACCTTCGAGACGGGAAGCCTTTGTAAACGTCACCAACGAGAGGCTGCGCCGGATGCTGCACGCGAACGCGAGCACACAGCCGCGAAAGCGGCTGCGCGAGCCGAGAAGCACGCGTAGCCCGACGCTCGCTTCAAACGTGACTTCCTGGACCGGCCGCTTCCGACACAGTTGCAAGGTGTGTGACATACTTTGTTTCGACAACAACCTTACGCGGATCGGAAACGTCAAGAACGAAACTCATCGGACCATAGCGCTGTCAGTTCTTTGCGACGAGTTCGATGCCTGCAACGACGACAAGAGCAACGCCCCGATGCTCCGCATCATACTCAGGGTTCCCTACTGGAAGATGGGGTGATTTTTTTAATACGTCGAGTGATTATCACGTCGCCGTCACGCAGATCTGTATCGTCGTAACATCGCTGACTGTCCGAACGAAGCTTGCAGTCAGCCAGCCAGCAACCGAAGCTGTGTGTTTGGTGTTTGTGCATCATGAGGCCATGGTGTGTGTGTTGTGGACGCATTTTTTTGCGATGAAATGCAACTTTGTGCTTCTGCGGGTGGATATGCTTCCCCATGGTCTGGATTACTTTTCTCGAGCGACGTACGATCAACCTCGCATGGGGTATGTGCCGTGTGCTTGCTTCTCGGCTTGCGCGCCATTTAAGTGACTTGCTGTTCATTCCCGAAAACCGCACACGAGGTGAGTGCCGAATTTACTACGGGCAGGATGAGGCAACCGATCGTCTGTCAATCGCGGTTCAGACTGCAACGCACGGTGGGCTTGTCTTTTTTGTTCGAAACGGATTCTGCGGATTGTTTTGAAGTTGATTAAATGTATGCGTCAAACTAGGGCATTCGGCTGAGTGCGTTCGTGGCGATTGCCACGAAAGAAGTGCCACGGGGCTTCAACGCTTTTTTTATAGAACGTACTCAGGTAAGAGAATATCCATGTCGTCTTCTGGCCTTGTTGCATTCAATACAAATGTTTAAGCGTTTGTTTACGTGTTTTGGACAGTCGTAAAATGTCGAAGCACTCCGGCACACACGTTGCAGATCAGCCGGCGAGCCGACGCTGAGCAGAGGACTCATACCTTTGCCGGAAGTGCGTGAAGAAATCCGCCCATTAGCATGATATCTACTTCATGACGCACACCTGCGAATCGATGATGCAGACATGTGAAGATGGCGGCGTCCAAAAACCCTCAGGGAGGGGTGAGAAAAGGGCGACAAACTTTGGAACAAAAGTGTGAGCGTTCCGCTGCGCGTAAAAGAGGAATACATGGCACAGATGACGTTGACGACCCAATATAGCGATTGCGCTAGTTCATTTCGTGTGCTATAACGCCTTTTAGGGCCCCTTTAACATAAACAATAAATAATAAGGCCCCAGCACAGACCCCTGTACTACTCCATTGTCTATGAGGAAACGTATTTCTAATGAAATTTGACATACGGACACATTGAGCACGACCATAAAAGTAATTATTGCACAAAAACTGCGTGTACGGTGATCTTAAACCAAACGTATTTAATTTCTGTAGCAAAGACTGGTGGTAAATTGTGTGAAATGCCTTTCTTAAACCGACAAAAAGGAAATTACCATTTGTTGTTATCAATGTTGCTGAAATAATCGGCAAAATATTCCAATAAATCTGTCGTGCTTATTCCTCTGCAAAGCGAACTGAACAGGATTCATTAATCGTGTTTAGTGCAAATTAACTCGTGTACTTAGGCAATGTTTTCTAAAACACACGACAAGAAGAATAAAATAGCTATCGGTCGGTAATTATCGTACAGTTTTTTTAGAACCTTTGTTATGAAAGTGTCTAATCACACTGTTTTTCATTAGTTTGGAATTTCATAAGTGCCCAGATTTGATTTAGTATATAGAGAAATATATTTTCACGTTTCTCAAGTTACAAAACAGGTCTCCAATTCTAATTCCATCAAATCTAGCACATCTAGTTAGCGGTATCAATTTAACAACATCCCATTACTCAGTATCATTGACGGTGGGAAAATAGACTGATTTTATATTTGATGATTGAAGTATCTTGATGAAAGCGACTTGCTTTTGTGAGGTTTGTAAGTGTGCTTATGGATCGGACAAAGTGATTGTTAAGCTCATTCGCAACTGTCGCGGGAGGTATATCCAGAAATGTTTCTTGGAGCATCATATCCATGTTCTTTTTTTGCGGTCTTTCTACTATACTATTAACGACACTCCATTTTTTTCTCTCTGTCACGGCCGGGTGTAGGACAAATGGTCCCGGAACAAATGACCATGGAACTTAAGGTCCTGGAACTTATGGACCGGAGATTATGCCCCGGAACTTATCGTCCGAACTCGAAAGTAGGAACAAATGGTCCCGGAAAAAATGCTCCCAGAAGAAATGGTCCCGGAACAAATGGTCCCAGGCACCTCTTCGGAACTGAAATGATTCCATAATCTTCACAGGGTTCGCTGTTCAATTTTGTTGTATCTGTGAGGGTTGCTGGAGTACAGTTTATAACTTCTTTAGTGTTTTAGTGTTTTAGTTTTTGTTTTCTTTGCTTTTCAGTTTCCGTTAAACCATTTATCTCAATTTACGCTATTATAAAATAATACGCGGTATTTCTGCAACAATGCATTTTTGTACTAGTGCAGAGCACTACACGATTGGCCAGTTTCCGGAATTTTTTACTGGTATTTCCGTCGTTTTTCAAGTCCGGATTTTTTTATTTTTGTCTTCGCGTTTTTAATACGTTGAAGACGTAATACTCTTATTTATTACTTCTCTGCCTCTTTCGTTCTTGGATTTTTGAAATGTCTTGAAAGTTTCTGTTTTCCAGTTTTTTTTTATCAAAATATCGTTATCTGCCTTATTATTATCTGCCTTAAATATTATCTGCTTTATTATATTATCTCTCACTAAATTATCTGCCTTGTCACTCTATAACAAATGACTGTGCTACTCGCATACACAGGGGGAAAGATAGCCACGTGGAACATGTGCTCCTTCCATGTTTTACAGAATACGTAGAGGCATGCCTCAGAAAGAAGCCCCATTAGTTTCTTGTGAGCAGGCACTTCACGGGTGCGTGCGTAGTGAGTTCTCTGCCCCTCCATCCCCCTCGGAAGTTTTCTCAGTCACCACAACTATTTCCACGCACGGCCAGAGCCCCAAGCCCACACTCCCTTCCCGTTCAAGATAGTTTGAGTCCGGCCGTGTTCCAGGAAGCCGCACCTGTCGCGAGACGCCGCTAGTAAGCGAGGTTGGTGACAGGCACAGCCTCGAGACATGCGGACGTCTCATCGCGAGCATCGGCTGAGCCACTGGTCAAGCCAGGCTGTCGCGACAGTCAGCACCATTGTATCAGCCGATGACGACACGCACACTAAGTGGTGAGCAGCAAAGAGAGGAAGCTTTATTGTTTCGACGGTTTATATACCCCCGACCCATAGTTGCTGTTTCCGGCTACGCTGCCGCCAGTGTAGCCTGATACATCTTCCTTTCCTTTTAAGAATTATGGAATTTGGTTGAACCGTTCATCATAGTCAAGCTTGACGCGGGGCTTTCGAGGTCTGGTCGATCTCCTTGGTACAGGCTGTGACTGTTGTGTAGGAGTGGTGACCCCTAGCAAGGATTGGGCAAGATGGTCTACATCTTCTGGGTTCGGTACTGGCTGGCTGGGTTCGAGCGGCTTGAGGATTTCCTGCTGTGGCGGAATGCTGGAGTCGGTGTCGCTCAAGGTGTCGTCTAGGGACTCCTCTGTACGAAGCAGGTGTCTCCTGTTCCTGCGAAAGCAACGGCCAGTATCAGTTACCAGGCGGTACGAGCGGGGTGAGCATTCCTCCAACACCCGGGCTTTGGGGTTCCATCCCACATCGCTCTGTAAACGAACTACGTCACCAGGTTGCAGTTGCGAGAGACTGACAGCCCTGCATTATCTGCTTGTGCTTTTTCACTTGAGTCCCCCTTGCCTTTCCAAAGTCGGGAAGCCTAGTCCTAAGCCTCCTGCCCATGAGTAGTTCGCTGGGTGACCGTCCGTCCTCCAAGGGCATTGTTCTATAGTTCAGCAGACCCAGCCAGTGATCATCGCCAGTCAGAGCACATTTACGCAAGATACGTTTTGCCACTTGCACGCCCTTTTCTGCGAGGCCATTAGACTGGGGATAACGAGGACTTGATGTAACATGACGGAACTCATATTTGGCCACAAACTGACTGAACTCGCGCGAGGTGAATTGAGGGCCATTGTCCGAATTCACCTCCACTGGAATGCCATGACGGGAAAAGATTGCCTTCAGCTTATCTACGACTTCTGCCGCAGTTGCATTCTGCAACTTTTCTAGCTCCAAAAAGTTTGACTGTGCGTCGTATACCACAAGATAGGTCTGATGGGCATACTCAAGTAGGTCAACACCTACCCTGCTCCATGGGTGTTTGGGTACCTCACGAATCCGGAATGGCTCCTGTGGCAGTTTATAAGCAAGTGCCTTGCACGCTGAGCATCTGTTGGCAAAGGCCACAATGTCCGCATTCATCCCCGGCCAAAACATGAGTTGCCTTGCTCTAGCTTTACACTTGGAGATGCCCAGGTGACCTTCGTGCAACCGTTTTAGCATGTCGGCTCGCATTGATGAAGGCACGACAACACGGCTGCCTTTGAACAATACTCCATTGACAACGGTCAATTCGGCATAGAATGGTCTGTACAAGCCATCGACTGGGCTATTGTTTGACAACGCCGATATACCTGTTGGAGAATGGGGTCATGTTGGGTCTCTGTGACGAGTTTGTCGAGGGTCGTTGGCGCTACCAGGTCGAAGAGGACATGGGTGGCATGCACCTCGATGTCCACTGCGAGGTCGTTCGGCTCTCTGGGGATGTGAGTTTTCTGCCGGGACAGCGTATCAGCCAGGACGAGCTGCGAGCCAGGAACATACTGCAAGGTGAAGGTATACTTCAACAACCGTACGAAGAATCTCTGCAGCCTGGGAGGCATGTCATTCAAACCCTTTTTTGAAATTGCGATTAATGGCTGGTGGTCTGTTTCAAGGGTGAAGTCAGCAGCATACACAAAATGATGAAACCTTTCACAGCCGAACACCAAGCCCAAAGCCTCCTTTTCAATTTGCGCATAACGTGTCTCAGGGTCCGAGAGTGCCCTCGATGCATAGGCCACTGGCCGCCAGATTTCTCCATGCAACTGTAAGAGCACTGCTCCGAGGCCTGTGGGTGAGGCATCAGTGGATATCTTTGTGGCTTTCAAAGGGATCGAAGACTGCCAACACTGGTGGCTGCGAGAGTATGTCCTTCAACTCGGCAAGTTCCTCTTCGTGAGGGGGAAGCCACTCAAATTCCGAGTCCTCGCGAGTCAGGCTACGCAGGTTCTTCGTTTTCTGTGCTAAGTTTGGAACGTACTTCCGAAAGTAGTTGATCATACCCAATAAGCGACGCAGGGCCTTCTTATCTCCCGGAGTGGGCATGTGGGTCAGACCACAGACCAAACTTGGGTTGGGTGTGATGCCTTCAGCACTGATGACATCTCCCAGGAAACAGACCGAGCTTTGAGCGAATTTACACTTGTTCCGATTAAAGGTTAACCCTGCTTTGCGTGCCGCTTCGAGCACACGTAGCAACCTTTCATCATGTTCTGCTTGGTCTCGACCCCAGATGAGGATATCGTCTATGTAGACGCGAACACCCTCTATGCCCTCAAAAATCTCGGACAACACTCTCTGAAACACCTCTGGCGCTGAGGCTATGCCAAATGGTAGCCGTAGAAAACAGTACCGGCCAAACGGTGTTCCGAAGGTACAGATCTCAGACGAACTGGGATCGAGCGGCACTTGGTGAAATCCAGCTTTAGCATCAAGAGTAGTGAAAACAGTGGCTCCGGCCAGGTCAGATTCGATGTCTTCGCGCCTGGGCAACTGATAGTGCTCTCGCTTTAGGTTCTGGTTTAGCTCCCGCGGATCCATGCACACTCTGAGCGAGCCATCCTTTTTTCCTTATCAACACGAGTGGGCTTACCCATTCGCTGGGGCCGGGAACTTTGCGTATGATGCCCTCCTTTTCCATGCGATCCAGCTCCGATTTCAGTGGCGTCCTCAGGGCTTGGGGCACACGCCGTGCTGGCTGGACTATTGGCTGGGCTCCCTCGCGCAGAGTCAGATGGTAGGGGCGGCCCAAACAACCAGTTCCTGAGAACACGTCCGGAAACTGACTAACAATGTCTTCCTCCTTGACAGAGTCGACTCTCGATACTAAGCCGAGTTTTTCGCTAGTTTCCAGGCCAAGCAGGGCTTGATGTCCATTCTTGACCACGAAGAAGTCTACTGGCGCTGTGGTGCCGTTCATCTTCAGCTGGAGAGTAACCAGGCCTATGTGCTTGATTATGCCTCCCGTGTAGCTTCGAAGTGTTGCTGGGCTGGGCCGGACAGAAGCATTCTTGCTGAGCTTCCTGTACAGCGAATAGGGCAACAGGTTGGCCTGCGACCCGGTGTCGACTTTCAAGGAGAGTTTGCCTGTTGCACCCACACCAACCGTAACAAGCCACTCTGGACGCGACGCAATCGTACACACTCCAACATCCAGGATGTCAAACTCCCCTGACGACTCGTCACTGGCAGTGTTCTCTTGGCACGAGCTAGCTGTTTTCCCACGCGCTTGGTCCATTGCAGTTATGCAGCAGCTCTGCCGGCTCTTGGGCTTTGCAGGGCAGCGGGCGACAAAATGATTGCTCTTACGCACCGAAAGCACGTTTTCCCGAAGGCTGGGCAGGCTCGGTCATCGTGCAGTGTGTTACACCTTGTGCATCTTGAGCGCCGGACCCTGTGCTTTTCCGGCCGCACGGCATCGACGCACTTCTCCGGCCGCACGACGTCTACGCACTTCTCTTGATCATTCCATACCATGTTTTGCCTATCTGCGGCTTCCGTTGCTTGACAAAGGCGAACGGCTGTTTCCAGCGTCAGATCCGTTTCCTTGAGCAGCTTTGTTCGCAGCTTTTTGTCACGGATTCCGTAGACGACCTGGTCCCTCAACATAGACTCGGCCATACTTGAAAAAACCGCAAGACTGAACCTTGATTTTCAGGTCACGAAGAAATTGCTCAAAGGGCTCACCTTCCGCTTGCTGCCTTGTTCGGAACACGTAGCGCTCGTAGATCTCATTTTTCTTTGGGACACAGTACTCCTCGAACTTTTTCACTACCACATCGTAGTCGTCACGGGACTCTCCGTCGGAAAACTTGAAGGTGTTGTACACCTCAAGCGCCTCTTCGCCGGCAACGTGCAGGAGCAGCGCGACTTTCTCGGCGGGCTTCTTTGAGGAGAATCCGGTCGCTAACATGAAGATGTCGAGGCGCTGCCGGAATCGCGTCCAGTTTACCTCGAGGTTGCCCGAGCACACGAGCGGTGGCGGCTGACGTAGTGCATCCATTTGCAAAGGTGTCCGAAGCAGGGGTTACAACATTACGGCGATAATTCGGCTGCCGGCTGCGCCATGTATCAGCCGATGAGAGACGACACGCACACTCAAGTGGTGAGCAGCAAAGAGAGGAAGCTTTATTGTTTCGACGGTTTATATACCCCCCGACCCATAGTTGCTGTTTCCGGCTACGCTGCCGCCAGTGTAGCCTGATACGACCTGTGTGGCAATGAGCTAAGAAATATTTTACCGAAGCGAGTGCACTTAAGCCACTAAATAAATTATGGCAGACCGTTTTGTATTCTCTTCAAACACCGGCCGAGGGCTGCCCAGTACACGCTGATTTGATTGAATTGTTCTGCCACTGTTTTGCCATGTATTGAAAATAACAAAAAGGCGAGAAAAAGAAGCACGCGAGGACGTACATGTGTGACAGAAAATTTGTATACCGCATTTTACTCAAGTACGAATGGTGGGACCAATTTTCCTAGCCTTAGCAAGTATATTAAAATGAACAGGTGCAGAATACGGTGTGCACAGATACGTACGTATAAACATAAATACATTGACCCCCCGTCCTTCCCTCATGCAGGCGCTCATGAAAGAAGCAGTAGTTTGTGGGACCATTTTTTCCTAGTTTGAAGTTGGAGCCGTTTGTTCCGGGACCATTAGTTCAGGGACCATTTGTTCCGGGACCGTTAGTTCCGGGACCATTTCTTCCTGGACATTTTATTCCGTGACAGTCACGGCCATACGGTGTAAATTGTTTTGATGATATAATTTTTATGTAACCTTATTTTTACTATTTGGTTTCTTACTTGCCGAAACTCTTCGTTTAAAAGGGTATTTCCAGGATTTCTTTGCCACTTTTTTGCAGAATGACTTTACATTTGCAAGCGAAATTATTTCTGTGTGATCCACGGGCCAGATTTGTTCTCCGTGTAACCTGTATTTTGACCTATGAGTCATCGTAAATATCCGAATGTTTGAACAAACAAGTTGTAGGCTTGTAAATGGTCGTAGTGTTGCAAGGAATCCCGGTCAAAAGGGTGATTTTCTGTCTACCTTCTTGGAAGTTATAATAACTTTGGTATCACCTTCAACATTATATCGTGTAAATTATCATTTCCCACACAAAGTAATAATATAAGGATCTGCGACCTTTTCTTTTATTAGACAGCCTAAGTTGGTTTTTTGGGGGAATGTAGTATTTATATGATCAATACATGTCCTTGTCAGTCGTTTCTTTAGTATTTCTTAGCGTGTGTATTCTTGAATTAGATTTTTGAGGCCGTGACTTGCCAATAGTGTTAGGTAGTCAGTAACGTCTGGCTTAGATGAAATAAATGTGTCCATGGTAAAGTTGCGAAACTAAAAGTACCTGTTTATGGCAACTGTGCTTGATTAGAGAAATCATGAAGTTCGGAAAGAAAGACAGATAATCCGTTTCCGTGGTCGGCAAGCGCAACAAATCACGAAATCTTCGTAATCTTTGCTGATATAAACGGCTATTACCTGTGCCTCACTGAACTGCATATCTAAACGTTCACACAGCCAAGAGCTCCGAACAAGCATTCCAATACCACCTCCTTTTCTACCTTATCTACATAGACTAATTAATTGAAAATGGTTCAGATATATTTGAGAGCATTTGAGAGCATTCAGATTGGCTCAAATTAATTTCTTGGACAATGAGGGTAAACAATGTGCAATCAACGTAAACCTGGAGCATACCCCAACATTCCTGCAAACTTCTAACATATACGTGAACATATCGTAGAAGACCAAGACATAGTTGAGGGCTTGCCGTTATAGCGTTACCAACGGCCGAAGTTTGTAATATGCGCTTCCTGAGAAGAGCACACACAAATTATAGGATGGGGCGGACGTACGTACATTCGGAAATCATTAATAAGGTGTTACGGCGCACACCAAAATTTACTGTGACTAAGGCTTCTCAATACGGAAACAGACCGCGCACCCTTAGCAGCAATGTTGTCACTGTGCGGACGGCCAATTCAAAGTATTTTCGTGTATTATTCCAAAGTATTTTAGGCAATTGACCTGTAGAATGGTTTGTTGGCACTAAATAAGAGAAATGGAGACTGGGTCACCCACCGGAAAGACAAGGAGAGCACATTTTTCCACATTTAGGTTCAAGCATAGACCATCTAGCCAAGCCTCTAAGGCGCATAGATATGTCTGAAGGCGTTGGTACAATGTGTGAATGTCTTTGGCTGATGGGAAAAAAGCGATGTCGTCGGCATTAGCGCAAAGCTGTACGACTGAATTGTATTGGAATGGAGGTCATGGGAACGTTAAGATGTGCGGGTACAAAACAGAGACCTCAGAAACACGCGGGATGGCTGTATACTGGAGAGGACAGAACTTACTGTGAAGAAAAAAAAACTCTATTAAACAGAAAATTGATAATCCGTGAGATGATGTATTTCGGTAAAGGATAACGCTTAAGCGTATTAGGGGTGTCTGACTTACATTCTTACCTTCTTTCTTTCTTCTTCTTGTCTTCTTATCTGCAAAACGTCTCGAGCGCATTATATTGTATCCCTTTGATATGTTGTCGTAGGAAAAATTCATAACCATACTCGCCACCAGCGGGTCACTGTGTAACAAAGATGCAGGGGGAACCGGCATTTAATTTTTCCATCACTTATTTTTACTTACATCTCAAGGGCATTACATAAGATGGGCAAATGACGAGGTGAGGTGCAATGTGCAATATAAGATGCAAAAAAGGAAGAGAAAAAGAAACATACAGAAACCAGAATCTAATCCACGAAGACAGTAAAATAAAAAAAACCGTGACGTTGTCCCCAAAATAAAAAATATTATATAAGAATTACAAATTTAAAATTCATGATAGAAGTTCACGAGGTAGTCAAATAATCAAAAACCAAGCATATTCCTCAAACAGGTGGTCAGCGAGCTTAGTGCGGAAAATTTCGCGGTCGGTGCATGGTACGCATTGCTCAGATAGAGCATCCCACAGGAATATTGCGTGCACGTGATGAGAAATCTGTCTGCTGTGATTAGGCATGCTGATGTTATGTGCACAGTTTGAAGTAAGGGGATGGCGCGAGCGGGCATGATAGTAGGGTCTGTGAAGAAGGCATAGACGGGCGACGATTGGGACGGATTCAAGCGTTGGGAAGAAGAGAGACTGTTTTAGTGTCGCTGGTTCGATGGGAGTGTAGTTATGATAAGAAGCGATCGGCATGGTTTTGAATAGACTCGGCATGGTTTTGAATCAGCATGGTTTTGAATAGGTGGATTGTATTGGATTTCAGAGTAATGCTGCATTTTAAGTTCCGGCGTACGAAAGTAATATAAGATAGTTTTTATCTTCAGTGGATGCGCACATTAGGTTGCGTCGAAGGTATCCAGGAGATCTGGATGCTGCAGAGAAGATTTAATCAATACGGGTAGGCCAGACGTCACATGCCAGGTAGGCCGGGTGCGTCACATGCAGCCACAAGAAATATTTAGTCTTTCAACAATGTAGATGTGTAAGTGCACCCGAATTACTTGGCAAGGCAACGGCATAAGCCAGTCTGAGGTTACTCAAGCATTCCATATTAACCCTTACGCGCACCTATTCCAAATAGAATGCTCTAAATACCATCCTGCTTCGAACGGCGCCGCCGAACCTGTCGTCCAAACCAATCAAGTCGAAGCTCAAGAAAGCTCAGCCGGGAGATTTTCAGACGAGCATCGACCGCATCCTCCTCTCCTACCGGACTAAGAAGCACTCGTTGACAGGGTCGACAACCTCTGAGCTCCTCTCATGGGGCGAAAACTTCAGAAACAGCTCTCGGCCGGACTGCATGCGAACCTGCGAGCAGTCGTGGAGTTCAAATTCCTCAAGCAGAAGCTTCGCTGCGACGATAATGCCCGCAAGGCACCTATGCCTTCGCTGGAGATCGGTGTTGGGCGCAGGCCCTCTGCGTCGATGACGTGTCCGAGGTACTCCACCTCGTTGGCGAGGAAAGTGCATTTTTCGAGCTTAAGCGTCAGGCCTGCATCTTCGAGCTGTTGCAGGACACGGTTCACATTTGTGCAGTGCTCAGCGTCGTTCTTTCCGGACATTTCTTTCTTTCTCACAATCATTTCGTCGAAATACACGGCGACGTGAGGCAAGGCCTGCAGAGTTCTCCATTTCTCTCTGAAAAAGGGGAGGGAGAAAAATGGGAAGAAGAAGGGCTGGACCGCTTCGTTCCCGTGTTCGCTGAGCTTCTGGAATCTTTCTTCGTCCCCTCTCACGCATCCTTCAAATCAAGCCGAAGGGAAGCCTGGTGTATTTAAAAAAGACCTTGCGGCGTGTTGCTCGTGCAAAGCTTCTGCGATTCTTCTTCGTCAACTCCACTTGTTGGTACGCATCCTTCAAATCAAGCCTCGTAAACTTCATACTAGGGAAAGGTTGGCCCACTGGTCCTCGACTCTCGGCAGTGGGTAATTTTCTGGCACCTAGACGGATTTATCGTCACCTTTAAATCTCCGCATATGCGAATGCTGCCGTCTTACTTCGCAACTGGAACGATCTGGGCTGCCAATTCAGACGTTCTGACAGGTACGAGTACTTCTTCGCGATGCGTTTTCCAGTTTTTCTGCAACCCTGTCCTGAAGTGCGAACGGAATCATGCGGGCCTTGAAAAACTTTGGAACTGCACCTTCTGTTACGAATAGCTTGGCTTTCACCCCCTTGAGGGCTCAAGGACCTTCGGAGAACACGCTCTTGTAGCGCGAAAGCAGCTCATCCACGCTCGAAAGTGGCTGGATGGACTGAACTTCTATGAAGTCTAGATCAATAGCACTAATCCAGTTCCTTCCAAAGTGTGTAGGGTACTAGTCAGGGGCGAGAAACAATGGCAAGGTCGCTTGCCGGTTGCCGAACTGTACCGGAACGGTAACTTTACCCTTGACAGGTGTTACTTTTTTTTCTGCAGTAGCTTCTCAGAACAACGTCCGAGGTCTCTATTGTTAGCTCAGGAAAGCGTCGATGAAACGCTTTCTCTCCATGATGGAGACGCTGGCCCCCGTGTCGAGCTCCATTCGAAGCGATTTTCCGGCTACTTTAAAACAATTGCGAAGAATGGCGGAACGGTACCGGAACTTTCCACTGACCACGTCTGGTATGTCGGTGTCCGACAATTCAAAAGGAGTTTCCGCGCTCCCTAGAGCATTCACTGGATGTCCTCCTTTTCTTGAATCCTTTGTTTAAGTGACTTTTGCTCTCAGCGTCAACCGCTTTCTTTTAAGGGCATACTTTGGCTAGATGCCCCACCTTCCCGCATGCGCCACATCGTGCCTTAGCATGCTTGCAAACAGTTGCGTAGGGCGCATCTCATAGCGGTAGCAAGTTATCTGCCTTGCCCCGGCGCCCTCTTCACGACATGAATTTCTTTGGTCTCCTCCATGCTCGGTTCCCTCATCAACATGCTTGAGTCATTCTTCGCGGTCTCCATTGCAACGAGGAGTTTCACCGCAGAGTCAAACGTTAAATTTACTTCGAGCAGGCGGCGTTGCATTGTTGCGTCAGCTATGCCCCAAACGATTCGGTCACGAAGCATGTCCAGTAGGAAAGTGCCGTACTCACATCCTAAAGAAAGCTTTTTCAGGCTGCGATGAACTCGCTGACAGCTTCTCTGGTTGGCGGGTGCGACTTTTGAATTTGAACCGTGACAGCACGACGGAGGGCTTGGGCACGTAGTGGCTCGACAGCATGGTGAATATCTCGTCTATCGGCACTTCATCGGGAGTCTTCGGAGTAAGCAGGCTCCGCAGCAGCGAGTAGGTTGCGGGTCCGCAGCACGTCAGGAACACCGATCTTTTCTTCGCGTCCTGAACGTTGTTGGCGTCGAAGAAAAGTTTAGCGCGCTCCTGGTAATCCGTCCCACCGACCGCCCACCTTCGGCGCACGACTGCTGCAGTTTCGACCGAGTAAAATGCTTGCTGATTATCTACGAAGGATATATATATATATATATATATATATATATATATATATATATAGTCTAGAAGCCTGGAAACAAAAACTCACACAGAGCGTGAAAAAAGAAGGTAGTAGAGAAAGAAACACACAAGGCCATTAAAAATAAAAATAAAAGTTTACTGAGGTTTCAGGGAGAGGACTCCCTTTCTTCAGAGGAGAGAGGGAGTCCTGTGCCTGAAACGGCAGTAAACTTTTATTTTTATTTTAATGTCCTCGTGTGTCTCTGTCTCTACTCACCTTATATATATACAGTCGAACACCGATATATCGAACTCCAAGGGATCGCGAAATAGTTCGATATATGAAAAATTCGATATAAAAATATGGGCTCTGAGACCTCACCTATGGGGGACGATCACTTACCGATCGTCGCATTCAAGAATGACAACTACTTCCGCACTCACGACGCAACAGGACGCTTTATTTCCGTGAAAAAAAAATCGCTGATCTTGGCCTGCTTCTTCGTCCTGAAAATGAAATTAAAGAAGCTAGTCTCGATCTTCTCGAGGCTTCTGGGCAAGCGCAAATTCGTTCTGGTAGGGGGGATTAGTTCCGCGAGCCAGTCTTCGTCGCCATGCCCGCGCATTCCTCCACATTCTCCTCAACCTCAATCGGGGGTGCAGCGACCGCCGAAGAGCACCTTCCAGCTCGCGCGGTATTCGATATACGCAATGTCGGGAAAAATACGGTTCGATATAAACGTACGAATTGTTATACTTTTACACAGAATTTTCAAGGGGATAATTTATGAGTTCGATATAGACAATAATTCGATATAGCCGTGTTCGATATATCCGTGTTCGACTGTATATATATTATATATTGTATACTGTAGGGACGCAGCCCTTACGAGTGCCCGCGCAGGGTGATTACTGTGAAGTGCGCGCGTCGAACAGCGATAGTGGCGTCAGTGCGTCATGAGCCTGTGCGTGCGTGTGTGATGAACAGTGAGACGGGACAAATACGTGTAGTGCGCATACAACCCGGAACATGCGCACAACCAACGAAGTGGCGTAAAAGCGGCGCTCACAGGAGCGCCGGGGGGGAGTGCACACCGGGGCACACGCGAGAGTGGCTGCTTCCGCGGGCTGCGGACGGGACCGACGGGCGGCGAGCCACAGCAATGATGCCCGGACAGCGAGGAGCAACCAGTGTCCGCGGCGGACGCTCTTTACCCTTCATCGGCACAAGTGGCTGAAGACATCGCCGGGAGTGTATAGCACCAGGACGTACCTTTCTGAACAAGCAGTGCTTCAACTGCCGCAATGTTGTCTTTACGCGCACGCTGGCTGTACTACCGTAACAGTGCCTCCAAGTTTGCTTTCTTTGTTTTTTCCTTTCTTTGTTCTCCCGGAATAAACCGGTGACTTGCTCTCATGTGGATTGGCGTTACTTCGTCAGGCGGGTTCCTGCTCGCGAACCCTTTACGTTCGAAGGGCGTTCCTTCAGTGGCGCCCAACGTAGTTTCTTTCTTTATTCCTTTTTTTCTTATTTTCGTCGAGCCTTGACTCGCCCCGCGAACTACACTGCCGCCCGCACGTGGGAATGCTTGCAGAACGCTTCAGAACTGTGTATGCTTTGCTCGGGTCGCTAACATTTTTTACGCAGAAGTCACCAGCGGATTCAGAGGCACAAAACGACTCCGTGCCTACTTTGCGAGCATCACACTCAGAGAGCGGAGAATGCTTCCAACCGTCTACCACAAGCCACCGCTCAACGACGACGCTGGCGTGGAAAGGAGCAGCCGAAAACTGCGCAACAAATCCTGTCATGACTCCCCGCAGAATTTGCCCTTATCGAAGTGTAACTGCTGATTGACCGTGCGTTGCCCACTTAGTAGCAGTTTTTTTTTCTTTCTGCGCCAGTCAGAACGGCTGTATTCCAGGCAGTGCTGACAGTATTTTGCGGCTACAACTATGTCGACGGCCAAGAATGCTGTTCCCGCGTTAAGCGAAAATGCCTCCGTACGTTTCTCGGATAGTAATTGCAGAGGCTGATCCGCTATCTGACAACACAAAGCCAATTCTTGACTTGATGGCCCAACTGATAGAATCGAAGGCCGAGTTTGAAAAGCAACTGTTGGCACTTCAGACTAGCAAGCTTAACACTGAGGCGTTATTGGATGATCGGCCGCCGCAAGCTCGCCAATGCAACTGTCACTGCAGCGCGTCGTTGCAGTTAAACTTGGCGGTGCCAACGTATACAGGTTCTACCGACAAGAACTCTGTTTTCGACTTTCTTTATGAATTGTCGGACTACCAACAAGCCATGGCAATTTCAGATAGCGTGCTGATTAGCAGGACTTGCCAGTTGCTTTGCGGGTGGCAGCCGGCGTTTGGAGACGTCACCAGAACCCATTCGAGGACATGACGGACTTCAGGAACGCTTTAAGCTCGAGTTTCTGCCACCTGGGTATGCGTACCGAATCAATGACGAACTTCGCGCGCGGACACAAGGAGAGGGTGAAAGCCTTCGGGATATGTGCGTTCTATGCAGGACCTGTACGAGCGGGCTTAACCACGGCACCCGAGGCGGAAAAGGTTTTCCGGGTCATCCGACACTACAACCCCAGGTTCCAGCCGCACTTGCGGTCCCGGCGGACCTCGCCAAGGAGGCCACAGCCATACAAGCTTCGCTGATGGCCCAGGAATCCTACCAACCGCCGCCGCCTAAAGAGGCATGCTTAGAGGCTTCGTGTGCGTACACCTACCGCACGCCACCAGAGCTATACGAGCCGAGGCCCCGAGCGAAGCGGGTTGCAGGGTGGCGAGTTGGGCGAGTTGGTGTACTTGCATCTTGTGGAACAGCGCGAACTAACAGGGACACAAAACGAAAGAAGTGGACAGGACTAGCGAACAACACAGCGAGAAGGAAGGCGGTGCTGTTCATAGGCGCGGGGCCGGACAACTGGCAATCGCAGGAGAAATACCACAAGCGAGCAGCGATCATTCATGGCAAAGGGGGTCGAGTGTTCAACGAAACTTCGTCTGGTCAGGGGTCATATTTGCGAAAATAAAATCGTGGTCACCGACCAAGTCAAAAGGAAACTATTTGACGTTTCGGAGCCCATACCGGTTTCGGAGCCCATACGGGAACAAGGAACCCGTATTGGCTCCGAAAAGTCAATTTTTTTCCTTTTTACTTGGTCAGTGATCAAGATTTTATATTCGCAAACATGGCAAAGGTGATTGCAGTGCCAACTTACCCCAGCGGTGCGGCGCCACCGTTGGAGATGGTTGCAGCGCCAAATCACCCCAGTGGTGCGGCGCCACCGTGGTAGATGGTTGCAGCGCCAACTCACCCCAGTGGTGCGGCGCCACCGTGGGAGACGGTTGCAGCGCCAACTCACCCCAGTGGTGTGACGCCACCGTGGGAGGTGGCTGCAGCGCTGACTCACACCAGCGGTACGGCGCCACGGTGGGAGATGGTTGCAGCGCCAACTCACCCCATTTGCTGCGCCACCGTGGGAGATGGCGGCAGCGCTGACTCACCCCAGCGGTGCGGCGCCACCGTGAGAGATGGCTGCAGCGCTGACTCACCCCGGTGGTGCCGCGCCCCCGTGGGAGATGGTTTTCAAGCGCCGACTCACCCCAGCTGTGAGGCGCCGTCGTGGGAGCGCCCGTTCGGCCGGAATGACCAGAGGCAAGTACCTCACAGTAGGGAGACATTTCCTAACATCACAAATCCATCTCTGCAGACATCAGCAAGGAAGTCGTGCCCAAATCACCCGACTCAAGCAACAAGGAAAGGCGGCAAGCCGCTTTCCCCCAGACCGTGTACTCAAGCTCTGTGAGCTCGGAGGCGCCACCCCGCCCGGACACAGTGCAGCCGACAGGCGCAAGCGACAATGCACTGGTATTCTGGTCATCCTACCACCCAGCGGCACGCTGTGCACACCCCCTCGCGCAACCAATCGAGATACGCCACTCGAAACTGCGGCGCTCGCCGCATCGCGGCAGGCAGCAGTGCACAAACCCGCAGACGCAGCAGTGCAAAGACCCACTGCATCCAAAGCAGCCAAAACGGCCGCCGAAAGCAGGGCGCGAACGGCGGGTGCAGGAGCAGAGCCAAAATTCCACACCAACTGTCTTCGAGCATGCCGCACCCTACATGGATGACATGGAAGGCGGGAACTTGGTGCAAAAGGCACACGAAGGGCCTCCAGCGAGCAACAATCAGCCCATGGTGAGCTGTTGGCCTTTGCCCTTGGAGGACAGTCTGCAAGCGTGGACAATGCAACTTTCATTACAGTCAAGGTAGCCGGCCTGATTATAGATGCCCCACTGGACACTGCAGCAACGGTTTCTGTGCTTGGAGACGCTGTCGGAGAATGGTGCTCCCCGAGGAAGATTAAATTCCGGCACGTAAGCACCAGTATCAGAAAAGCTTCGGACCAGGTCGTGCCGATAACATCGGCAGCGAGGCTGACGGTAATCACCGACGGTCATAAACACAGGCAAAGTTTTTTTTACCTTCCCGGTCTTTCCTGTCCAGCCATTTTGGGCCGCGATTTTATGGCCAGGACAGGGCTAGTGCTTGACGTGAAGGCTGGAAACTACCACTACGGCCCAGGAACGCCGCTCAACAGCTTTGCAGCAAGACCATCAGAATCTCTTTCAGGGTTGCTGACAGCGGAGACCACCGCTGGAAAGGTTGAAAATGGTTTGCAAACAATCTTGATGTCGTTCGCAGGACCACCAAAGGAACAATCACGGCTCGCAGCAGTACTACAACCCTTCGCAGCGATGTTCACGGAAGCTCCGGGTACTGTGAAGATTTTGGAGCACCACATAGAGACGGGAGATGCGGGTACACTACGGTTCAACCCGAGGCCTTGAGCGTCCACAAGCAACCACAGCTGGACGGAGCCCTGCAGGAGATGGTAAATACAGGAGCGGTGAGGCCATCAAAAATCCCTTGGGCATTTCCGATTGCGCTGGCGGATAAGAAAGACGGTAGTGTCGGCATGTACGTAGACTACAGACGTCTAAACGCGATAACCCCGAGAGATTCGTATCCCTTTCCATCCATCGATGCGATTATGTATGCGCTAGGTTCAGCAAAGGTGTTTACCACACTTGACTGTAGTAGAGGTTTCCTACAGATCCCTGTAGCGGAAAAGGATATCGAGAAACAGCGTTCACTTGTACTAGAGGGTTGTTTGAATTCGTGAGGCTGCCTTTCGGTTTGTCAAATTCCCCAGCAACTTTCCAGATCGTGATGGAAATCGTGCTGGGGACGCGCAGTTCAACTACGCGATGGCGTTCATGGATGATGTGGTTGTATTTTCAGACAACCTTGAGGATCATGTTGTTCATTTGCAGACTGTGTTGGAGCGCATGCAGAAAGCAGGCCTCACAGTAAACCCCCGCAAGGTACAACTGGCTGCCAGCAGGATCGAGCCTCTGGGAGAGAGAGAGAGAGAGAGAGAGCTCTTTATTAGAAGAAAAGCAAGAGGTCTGCAAGCATGTATTCGCCTACATGCTACTCTGCGGGGATGGGCTTCGTTGTGGACAAAGGTTCAGTCCGGCCAAACGAGGAGAAGCTCAAGGCGATCTTGCAGTTCCCGAAACCAGAGAACGTCAAAAGTCTGCAGCGCTTCCTGGGTATGGTCGGCTTCTACAGGCACTTCATTCCGAACTGTGCGGACTTGGCACGGCCCCTCCATCAGCTGCTAAGGAAGGGCGCCAGGTGGTCATGGACGGCTTCAGAGGAGCAGGCGTTTCAGGCACTATCAACAGCCATCGCCGACACCACAAGCCTGCGGTTGCCAGATCTCAACCGCCCCTTTGTTGCCCAAACCGATGCAAGTGAGTACGGCATAAGGGCTGTTTTGCTACAGGAGCATAGCAGTCGAACTGTACCCTCTGGCATTCGCCAGCCGCACTCTCTCAGCGGCGAACAGAACTATTCAGTGACAGAAAAAGAGTGTCTTGCCATAGTGTTCGCCCTCAAAAAGTTTAACATGTACTTGGATGGCGCAGATTTCACGATACAGACTGACCACCAAGCACTGTCATGGTTGTCACGGCTTCAGAACCCTGCAGGTCGCCTCGCACGCTGGGCGCTAAACCTGCAAAAGTATCACTACAAAGTGGAATACAAGAAGGGCACCAGCAACAAAGCCGCGGACGCCTGGTCTCGCGCACCCCTACCAGCACAACAGCAACCAGAACCTCAGGTCTTCGCGGTTAAAACGCCTGCAGAAGCCTGGGGAACCCTGGTAAGTCGCCAGAAGATGCTTGAAGCGCAGCAGGCCGACGAACAGTGCAAGCGCATTTGGGAAGTCCATTACGGCCGCGGAGAACGACGATACTACGGCGGCGCGGGCCCCGGACTACGACTGCTACGTCCAAAGCCACGACGGCTTGCTACTGCGGTACATCCCAAGTGCAGATACGGACAGTGGTGGTATCCCTTTTCGGGTATTCGTACCAAAGCGCGTAAGGCGGTCTTTTCTGGAATATTACCACGACACCGCCCTCTCAGGTCATAGTGACGGAGAGAAAACATACGAAAAGCTATGCCGCGTTGTCACATGGCCTTGCATGAGAAAGGAGGTAATGAAGTACGCCCAGACATGCCCAGTTTGCCAGTCTGTAAAGCCAAGGGGAGGTAAACCACCTGGCCTTATGAAGTCAGTCGAGAGCCGCTTCCCTTGGCAGATCGCGGCTTGCGACGTGATGGGTCCATACCCAAGATCGGTAAAGGGTCAATCGCTACCTGCTTGTGGTCACAGATCATTTCTCCAAGTGGGTCGAGCTGTACGCGTTACGTAAACTTGATTCAAAGTTGATCTGGGACAAGCTGTTGGATACGTTCACCCGCTTTGGATTTCCGGAACAACTCATAACGGACAATGCGACGTACTTCACCAGCAAGAACTTCGTGGACACTTGTTCGGTTCTGGGCGTAGTACATAAGACTACTCCGTACCATCTACAAGCAAACATTACGGAACGTGTCAACAGGAACTTGAAGATGATGCTGGTGGCCTTCACTGAACGCCACAAAGACTGGGATGCTCGCCTCTCGAAAATGGCGTTTGCAACTAGGACTACAGTCAGTCGCTCGACCGGCTTTACACTGGCAGCCCTGCTGTTTGGCCGCGACCTGTGTTTTCCTGTTGAACATTCATTCAGTGACCAGGTCGAGGTGCGCCCTCGCACTTATGTTAAGTATGCGCAGGATCTCTGCAGCAGCCTGAACGAGACCATCCAGGAGGCCAGGCAACACCTGGATTTGGCACGACTCGAACACAGCCGGCAGTACGACAAGGAACGGCGCCGGGTTGAGTTTTCTGTCGGGGACCTGGTACTGACAAATGACACACGCGATTGGCGCCTTGATGAGACCAAATTGAGAATATACTGCCCTCATCCGCATCGACTGCTTCTTACGGGCTGCGAGCAATTGAAGGACACTCGCGCGATTACACGGTGAGTGTCGCCCTCATTCACACAGCCGTTTTTCACCCCGTCACGTCACCGTCTTCCGTCATGGGCTACGGTTTCTCGGGAGATATTTTGGCGAAAAGGTGTGACGGTGACGGGAAGCCGTTTCCGTTCCGTTCGCCTAAGTTTCCGTTCCGTCAAAGCGACGGTACCACGCCTGTGGTAAACCAGCCATTCAGACACCTTTTTACGGCTACATTTCGCAAGGGAGCACACGTGAAATTCTAAGCCATTTTTTTACTTTTCAGATTAAGCACGCTCAATTCAAGGCTAAACTGATCGCCAGAAAGACGACCCTGTACTCTGGCGGAGAGCTCCAGTAGGAACGCTACTCCGTTTACGTCTCTGTCGCGGTTTTTTGACTGACGGTGCCATAACGGATGTGCGAATGAGGGCTCAGGCGACTGTCGTAGCACCCTCCTCTTTTGGATAAAACAGCGCGTGACTGTTTGCTTGTTGGTGGTCATCTGGTTCACTCGTTCTGTGGGAGCCCTCTTTAGCGAGAGCTCTCCATTGCTTTTCTGAGTAGCTCGCACGCGAAATACGTCCTTACTGAGACGGCGCGTGCTCTCGGAAGCACGAACGGCTGGCGCAAACGCCATCAGCATGCCATCCCACTCTCCATCGCTCATTGGCCTTTGCGCTCTGCGGCCCGGCAAAGATGGGTCTCGGATATATTTGCTCTGCGGGGAGGAAAACGCGCGGTTTTTTTCGGCGAAGAAAGGTTTCCAGCGGCTGCCGACGGAAGTATACGAGTCCGGCACGGCGACTCTACTGTGCACGTATCGACACTTGCTTTTTCCGAATGTCACGTGACTAGCTTTACGTAGTTTTGGAAGGAACATGTCATGTGACCGGCTTTACGGGGTTTTGGGGGAACATGTCCGGTGACTAGTTGTTACGTGATTGGACGTAGTTTTCGCGGGAACATGTCACGTGACCAGCTTTACGGGGTGTTTATCCACGGGTTTATCCAGACTTTCAATGCTGCGGGGTGTCGAAATCTCACCCGGGGTAGGGTGCAAGAGGGACGAGTATAAATTCCAGGTCGGGTATGCTCGTGACTGCAGAATCTTTAGGGGTGGTTGTCGTAATCCTTCTGGGGGGTGTTGGGTGTGTGGGGGTGTGTAAATCCCTGGTTTCGGGATTTTGGCAGAGGCATGTCACATGACTACCTTTACGTAGTTTTGGCGGCGACGTGTCACGTGACTAGATTTGCGTGATTTGGTCGAGAGCATGTGACGCGACTAACTTTAATGAGATTATTGGATTGGGATTTTGGCGGGAACATAACATGTGACTAGGTTACGTGGAGTTACGTATTTTGGCCACGTCAATTACTTAATGTTACGTGTTCATACAAGGGTATCTAATTTATGTGAGCTGGGCAGTTATGACGTGGTTGGGTCACGTGACTAGGCTTGCGTGATGTTATGTGATCACGTAACGGTATCTAAGCTAGGCTGGGGTAGGCGCAGCTGCAGCTTGTGGTTGCTAGGCAGTGTGAGGCGAAGGGCTGAGTTTTCTCGTAATGCTGTACGCTGGTCCTGAAAACTTCAGCAGCCCCACTTTTAAAAATATTTGCGCTGCTGGCACTAGTGGCGCAAGGCTGCAGATATTTATCTGTGGTTATGCTTCTAGACTTGGCCGAGTTTTCTGCATGGTTGTGCTCCGAACATGGCCAAGTTTGCGGAGTGGTGTTGTGGATACCCTCCCAAAATGCAATGAACACTTGTTCATGAAAGTATGCACAACGTACGCCTCTAGGGATCCACTCTGTTACCCTAATGGGCAATCCCTAGAGGAGGCAAGCGTGGAAGGGGGCTGCAGAACGTTAGATGGGCAGATGAGATCAAGAAGTTTGCGGGGATAAATTTCTCGAAGTTAGCACAGGGCCAGAATAAATGGAGATTAATGGGAGAGGCCTTCACCCTTCAGTGGGAGTAGATAGGCTGCTGATGATGATGATGAATGTATGCCTGCCCATCAGCTTTGTGGTGAAGCTCCAAGAGTAGTGGAGGGCGACGCGGGGCGAGCGTTTGCTCCAGGTTTTTGAACTCGTTCAGTGGCCACCGTTCGGCTTGTGTTGTCTGGTGTGTGGGAGGCTCTTGAGAAGATGTTTAACGCTATCGCTGTACGCTTTTGGATTGTTTCACGTTGGCATTTCCTTTTCTACGTGAAAACAAAGCACACTCGTCGTAACAAGCGAAAAGCAGCCACTCGGCGACGCGTTTTTTAAAGCCGTTCTTGGACCAGTTGTATCACAAACCAGTGCTCTATGAACGGTGACGACCTCTTTGTCATTTTTACACCAGAGGGTGGTTCAGTATACACGGTCATGCTGGGCGTGTCTGATCGCAGACCCATGTGAGCAGCCGTCTAGCATTACGCTCAGTCCTCTACTGTGGAATATTGTGATACACAACCTACTCTGCCTTCCCGTATCGCCGGATGTGCACATTGCAAGCTTACGCTGGCGTCAAGGTCGTTGTAATCAAGGGTAAGACGCGGTGGGCGATCGAGCATCTAGCCAGTTATACCCTCAGGGAGTGTCAAAATGGACACGCACGGAGAATTGCAAATCAATCCCACCGAACATACTTGTCTCCCGATTTCTAGGGAAAGCTTGGAGGGCAGGGGAAGCCGACAATCAAGCTGGGCGGCACGACATTGCAGCAGGTGACAGAATTACAGCTATAAAATACGTCTTCGACAGGCACTTGAAATTTTGTAATCCGCGAAAACACCTGTGGGGCCGAATCAAAAAGACGTCCACTGCCCCATTCACTCTCCTCTTGTCAACCCTGCTGGACACTGGAAGGCGCCTTTTCTATTTGCTTCACCTTAAACGGCTCGTTGATTAGCCCAATACGCGTCTGTCCGACGGTGGTGGACTATCCTCTTGACTGGACGTGCTGCCATCCTTCTCTTCGTTTGGAAATCCCGCACAACAGCAACAGGATTGACTCCCGAACGTCTTAAAGGCTCTTTACAAGCACACGCGAACACGGACTGTTCATTCACCATGACATCAGCTGTGCCGCATTCGTCGTTTCTGTCCTCTGGACGTTATATTAACATTGTGGATACTGACAGCTTATACCCTTTCCACAAGCTTGTCTCCGCGGAGCAATTGATCTACATAGTTTATTTTTGTATCTTAAAACTAATACACCCTGAAGCACTGTTTTCGCCAATACCGGCTTTTGATCGTACATGTGGTTTTTGAAGACCCCTCAACACCTCGAACACAATTCATCAATTCAGGCCAGCTATGGATAATTAGTTTTTGTTACTATCTTTCAGTTTTCCATTCACTGTCTCCCAGGAGAAATTAGCTTGCGGTCGCGGACCCCGTTGCCAAAAGTCCGGCGAACAGGGTGAAGGGTGGCAGCGCGTGCTTCAAGGAGCTTTCTCGGGGAGTGGCACTTGATGGATGGTGGGCTAGGAGTGGCAGCAGTGCTGGAACGCCGGTAACGCTGACACTGAATTTACTGGATTTCAAACGTGATCGCCATATACGCTTCATTACCGGACACGGCAGTTTTCTGTGCTTTTTTCACCGGATTGACCTGCTGCCGGACAAGAGGTCTTTTGTGGACGTAATGCGTCTTCTGTAAGCCGCTCCCCCGGGATTTCGCTGTCAGCGTCAAATGTAACTCAATTTCAGCGTTTCTTCCGCTTGTCGCTGAACCTCCACATCTCCCACAAGCTCTAGACATTGCTCGGGCAGTGAAGATCCTCGTCGAGCTGGTAGAGCCGGTAGATTTTTATATGAGCTCTGAAAACATGTGTGTTTTTTGGGGTGTAATTCGTCTCCCGTAATCGTCAGTGCTACTTTGAGACCTCTTGTAGCGTAATTTGAGTGTTGTGCATGTTCTTTTCCCCTGTTAACGTAGTCAGCCCTTCTTATTTTCAGAACTGCGCGGTGCTATTGTTCCCGGTTTGTGCTTCCGTAGAGGTGGGGTGTGTTGGATACTACCTTGTGCATGCATTCTGAATTACGGATACTGCCACATTAGCTGCGGGTGTTGTAGTTGGAAACCTCTTTTACACGTATTGTTGTGCACCTGTGCTCTTTCTGTGTAGCATCCTATCTCTTTTTTGTGTTTTTATAAAAATCCTAATTGGCTTCTTTCAACACTTTACAATTAGGCACTTGTCCGTGTTTATTTATGTAATTGGCTGTAAACCTGCCATATTTTGCTGGCGCAGGTGCTGTTACCCACTCCTTACGTTATTTTTGGGAGCGCAGAGCTGAGAAGGAATTGAGCTTGTAACGGCAAGAGATGGGCCGCGCAAGCAGCCAGGCGTAAATGGAAATTCTCGGGACCAAACCAGCAAACGTTTTCTCGTTAACACCATTGGAATTTAGCAGATGATGTCCGCAGCAATACCGAAAGTTGCAAAACTGACAGTGTTTGCTAAACCCAAATACTTTCCAAGTTAGCAGAACGACAGGTTAGAGATAAAACTATCTGTGTTTTGTTACCAGGAAGCAGGGCCGAATGAAACGGAGTTCGTTGTAATAAATTACTTTAACATGCTGGTAGCGTCTTACTGGAAGCTGTTGCAGGGCTCCAATGCATTATACAGTAACTTTGAAACAATGACATAACCTACTTCGCGTTGAATGTAATGTAGTTTGAAAATGCAAAGGTAGCAACGAAAGTAAACCTAAATTTACAAATACAATATATATATGAATTCCTACAATTTATTTTTTCATTTTTATTTAGAAACGTCTGCAGGCCAAGAATAGCCCAAGACAGTAGTGGGGGTGGTACAATACAAGGAACATGACCAAAAAAGGGACCACCACAGAGGTGGCACAAACAGGCAAATGTACAACGTATTACGGACTTACATATTTGCAACAATTCGCGGGTACAGATTTTGTAATATCGCATTTTGTGAAACCAAAATTCATCATATGTGGTGAATTTTGGTTCACAAAATTCATTCGCCTGACAAGTGAGCCGAATGATGCAAGGAAACATACACATGCCCACAAAAGGGCGTGCCGAATAGCGTCATGGACAACTGCCCTGATAGTGTTCACTCACGATTCAGGCTTGATACACCCGGTCACAAAAACTAACATCAAGGTTGGTGCATCGCA
>JABSTR010003735.1:0-70046 GCA_013339765.2 Haemaphysalis longicornis | reverse complement strand
CCCCCACCCCCCCACCCTCCTCTTTTCCCCGTTTATTACAGGTAAGCCCCCCCACAGAGGATATCAGGAGCTGGACAATACATCTACTCAAGCTCTACAAAGAGCTGAAAATTTTTTGTGTTCGGCAGTAAAAGAGGCACAGCAATTAAAGGAACGACAATTTGTGAGCACTGTTTCATAAATGAATTGTGCTGTCGACTGAGGCTGGTAATTAAGCAGGCTGCGCTGAAAGCTTGACGCTGGTGGTTGCGCGCGAGGCTCATTTTGATGTGGCTGCATTTAACGCAAAATGCTGGGTATGTGCTGCTTCTGCACTGCGCGAATGAGTCATCTGCTTGCGCCAGTTGCAGTGACCGGCCTCAGTACAGTTAACGTACTGTGGCTGAACTCCAATGCCCGTAGCACGGCGGTATTTCCGGTAGCTTTAGTCCGGCTGGAGTCCGACGACCGCACCTCGGCTGTCCTCCGGCGGCCGTACTTCGGCCGTACACGGGTGGGCTTTGGAATGGCCGGAGCCTACGGCTGGAATCTGGCCGTATGACCGTAAGCCGGTCGACTGGCCGACGGACACTGGCCGTTGGACAGCCATGGGAGTACGGCCGTATACGGCCAAAAGGCCTACATTTGGACATGGGCCGAACATGGCTGCCGGAAAACGGCCGGACAGAAAATCACCGGCCAAAGTACACCGGCCTGTTTTAGGCCGAACAGTCCTGTGCTGCCTGGGAAGACATGGAATGACAAGCTTATACCAACGATGTACTAAGTAGGGCCCAACCTACTCGCTGCAATGTAAAACATCAGAGAAACAGTTGGAAACTTTTTCACTGCAACGCAAACTGAAAAAAAAAACAATTATAGTAGTTCTTTCAGGAACGCAGGTACAGAGCTCCAGTCAACCGTGTTAAAAGGTTTATAATGAGTTTTTTTTTCAATTTTTATAGCAATAGTTTTATGGCTAGGCAGGGGGTCGGGTATGCTATTTAGGACAGGAGAAAACTTTGTATGAATCTTATGACATTGTCCTTCTTGACACCTCAATGCTTCGAAGTTATCCGACCTATTCTTTTGGTAGCTCACGGATTCTGTCTTGTTGTGTCCCTTGCTATGCAGGCGCAGTCCAAGGAGCATGATGGGCTCGACGGTATGATTTTGCATGATTGGGTTGTAGTCTGCACCTTAGGGTGGTCCTTTGTGTTGGGGCAAAAGAAGAAAAGCTCGAAGTTTTGTGTGCAGCAGGAGAGTCCGCAGCTATATATGTATGTTAGCTACACTGGCCGAGGTTGAGCCGTCTTGCGTGGACCCCGAAGGGCCGTGCTGCGCAAGCACGAGGAGTACCGGATTGTATTGGATTATATTGGATTGGATTGAATTGGAAAACCACTCAATTTGGAGTAGGGGTGTGTAGAGAAAGGGGTCTGCAAATATTCACAGTCTGCGCATTCCAGAGGAATGAATGAATGAATGAAACCGCGTTTATTCCACATTATAATGTCCCGAGGGCACTACGGTGGAAAAGACTACGCTGTTAGAGAAGAGGGAAAGGGTTGGGCTGCCTCCGGTTTTTTGACGGACGCATTGGAGGCAGCTGCGTGGGGGTCGCTTGAATCTTGTGGCTGTCGAGGAGCCGATCACCAACCGGTGGCGCCGCCAGGTTTTGAAAAAACAGGAGAGCTCGGCAGAGCTCGGTAGCTGGATCCGGAGGTTTGGGATCCCGACAGGCCAACGACCGGAGAGAAGAAGGCCAGGGTCCTCGTTTTATGATGGCCAGGGCACGAAGCCTAGCTGGAATGTAGAGGGGGCACTCCCAACACAGGTGGTCGAGATCAGCGCGGCAGTTCCACGTGGAGCCGGTGCCAGTTACAGGCGGTGGTGTGTCCCCTTCGTGGAAACAGTTCAGCAAAAAAGGAGTAAGGAGTGTGCCTGTCTGAATTCTTTGAAGCAGGGCAGACTCTCGCCCTGTGAATATCTTCGAGGAAGCGGTGGTATCAAGAGTGGATTGCCAACTGCTGTGAGGTAGGCCGCACGTTGTTTTGTCAAATACTTGTCTGCCATCGGATCGGCTAGCTCGAGTGGGGTAGGTAGGAGAGGAAAAGAGGTATCGGAGGCTCTGGCTAGCGCGGTGTGAAGGTGAGCGCGCGCTAATCTATGAGGCTTCTCGTTTCCGGGGATACCACAATGCGCGTGGACCCAGAGGATGGGAACATCGTGACCGCGTTCACAGCGTAGGCATACCTGGTGTCCGGTCTTCTGCAGCACATGATCTGTGTAAAGAACATTAGCGCATGCTCGATGGACAGCCTGAGAATCACTGTACACACGATGGTGAACGGGGTCAGTTTCAGATGAAGTTTCGAGGGCCCACTCCAAATAACCTAGAATGGCCATTAACTCTGCGCGAGTGCTGTACATAGTCTCTGTTGATACATGATGGCGTCAGTTCTGGCACTCATTTTTCTGGTCGTACCACGCAGTGGCATTGCAAGTGTTGCCATCTACCGGAAGTGCAGCGTCCGTGTATACTATGCGTTCAGGCAAGGGGAGGGAGCTCGTAGCCTTAGCATGCCTCTTGGCATAGGCAAGGCACCGGACTCGCTGAGTGGGGTCCATATTAAGCGGAAGTGGCTTGCAATCAGTGAGGGCAGTGACCTCCCACGGCGGTTTTTTGTTGGGCAGAGTGGGCAATGTGTGGATGCCATATCCGAGAAGCATGAGCGTGTACCGCACGGCATTTGTCGAGCGAAGCCTTGTCTCCTGTGTGCGGATGTGCATGTCGACGAGCTCAAAAAGGTTGTTGAGCTTTCTACAGCTATAGAGCGCATCGAGGCGTGTGTACCTTGAAAGGCCGATAACAATGCGTTTGGCGTCGTTAAGTAGCCGATCGAGCGCGAGAATTTGAGTGCGGTTGACCGAATGATACGGCCGTCCATACATAATACGGGAAACGAGAAACGCTTGAGCAAACTGTCGCATTTCACGTTCGTTTTCTCCACGAGTGCGGTTAGAGATTGTGCGTAAAGCGTGCAGGATTTGTTTGCTGGTCCTCGTAACCCATTGGAACCAAGTGCTCACTGTGCAGTTCTCGTCAAGGTGCATACCGAGTATTCGGACAGTATATTTCCGAGTTATGGGTCGATCACCGATGTAATGTTTAAAAGACCATTTTTCTTCCTCTTTGACATTGGTGTGTCGGCCATCATGAATGACGACGAACTCGGTTTTCTCTGGGGCGGTGTGTAAATCTGTTTCCGTCGCGTAGTCGCGTAGTCGTGAATAATGTTGAGGGCTCTTTGTAATACGTCCTCCTGCTCACCGATGGATCCTTGATGCGTCCACACAGTGACATCGTCAGCATACACCGCGTGTTTCAGGCCCGGTACGTCCGCATGGCGTCTCGGCAGGTGATCCATAGCTATATTAACCAGGGTCGGTGATATCACCGAGCCTTGCGGAACACCTACCTGGTTGACTCGTACAGCACTGGCGTCTTGGCCAATTTCGACTTGGTAGCTTCGCCCTTCTAGAAAGCCCGCTATGAAGTTTTACATTTTCTTTCTGATGGCAAGGGCAGGTGCTTTGGTCATGATGGTACTGCTTGGAACGCCATCAAATGCTTTGCGTATGTCCACTCCAACAGCTCATAGGTGCACTGAATTAGAGTCGAGAACTTACTCTTTTCGGCGGAGGGGCACATCTTGTGTTGATAGCCCAGGGCGGAATCCGCACACTGTTGGAGCCAAAAGGTCGCGATCTTCAAGGTACCACCGCAAGCGTGTGTTTACCATGCTCCCCATTACTTTAAAAACGCATGAACTTAAAGATATCAGACAGAGGTTTCATAAGGTGTGCGGCGGCTTTCCAGGCTTCGGAAAAGGTTTGACCACAGAAACCACAGAATGGGTTTGACCACAGTACCCCTGTTTCCCAAACACGATTGAACTCGACGAGAAGAGCGTGCTTGGACGTATTGCGTAGATGAGCAACGCACATTCTATCGGCTCCGAGGGTACTACGTGTGTTAGCATGCTGCAACGCGTGCTCCAGCTCGAGCATGGTGAAGGGACTAATAAATGGCACGCTGTTTTCAGAACTTGCATCCGTCTGGTACGTGGTGTGTGTAGGGCGAGACGTCTGAGGGAAAAACACTTGAGCGGCCTGTTCGGCGATATTTTGAGCGCTAATGCCTTCACGCAAGGCCACACAAGCAGCGCCTTCGTAGGTCTTGCGCTGACCGAGGAGAGAGCGCAGTATCGCCCGTACTTTGCACGTGTGAGTCTGCCCATTGATGGATTCACAAATTCCTATCCAGCGGTCTCACGCGAGGGTAGCCGTGTACTCTTCAATGGAACGCTGTGTTTTGCGCAACCGTGTTTTGTGGCGCGCAGCGCGGACGGACCGCCTGTATTGCGCCAGAATCCGGAGCCTTCTATTCCATAAGGTGAGCAGATGTCTATCAGGTTCTGGATGGTCAGACGGAACCCATAGGCTCTTGGTGGCTTTCCGCTTTGCTGCGCATAGCTGTGATACCAGATGGTCAATGTTATTGGCCTGAGGCTGCTGCTATAATAACTCGCGGTATTTGCCCATTGTGTGATATGGCTTAGTTGTGTAGTGGCGTCTGACTTAATCTTTTTATTGGTTGGGCTTGTACGAAAACGAATGAGTATCGGAAAGTGGTCGCTTCCCATGCAATCTTCCAGTACCTCCCACTGAAACAGCTGTGGGCGGGTGCTCCAGGTGAGATCTGGTGACGTGTCTGCTTCGTGAACAGTCTGTCCAGCCTCGTGTGTGTTTGGGGCGTATTGAGGGGTGTCAGCCCGTACGTCGAGGCATCTTGCATGATGTTGTGCCTTCCGCGCGGGCTGCATTTGTTGGTTGTATCCCCAGGCGACGTGCTGAGGTTCGAAGTCCCCGCACAGCAATATGGTGTCCTGTGGATACAGCTTCTTGAAGTGGGTGATGAAACTGAGATCAACGGGCACCTTGTTGCCTTTTTTTCTTGTGTTTTCAGGAATGACGTACACCCAGAAGACGAGGATTTTACGCTGTGATGAGATTTCTAACCGCCAACCAACAACGCTAAGAGTACTGCTGCACCACGGTTGCGTATTTAATTGCACCTGTGTAGTTCCCGACACACGTACAGTGTCATCTTCGTGGGTGCAGCTAGGTCTTCTAACGGGGCGTAACCGTCATACCCCACTATTTTCAGAACAGGGCCGTTGATATCTTGAAGGCCAATGACCAGTGGACTGGTCTTGCTTGCTGATGAACCGGGTAGTCATGTCAGCCCTTTTGCTACGAAGCGAGCGGCAATTCCACTGCAAGACAGTTGTCCATTGCGATGATTTTGAAAAGGCAGCCATGATGGGGCGTTGTTCCGTAAAGAGCGATGGAGCTTGATGGTGCCGAAGTAGTACGTATCACATATGCTTCTACGGTTGTCAGAGGACTTGTGCCAAAAAGGAACATGCTGGAAAGTGTGATACGCTCCATGATGGTGTGGACGCATTTCTCTATGGCCAGGATAATGAGCTGTTCAACCTTCGCATGGATTAATTTTTCAATTTCCACCATATGGTTTTCAAGACGCCGGTCGAGATACTGGAGTGTCGTAGTGGCGGGCGGATGTGGGTGGTCACCAGGAGGCGGGAGCACTGTTGAATGAGCTGAGTTCCTTCCAGAAAGCTTCGCCCCACCACCCGGGGGAGGTTGCGGCGCGGAGGGAGCTAGTGTTGAGCATGATGGACGTGGTGCGCCGTGGCTAGAACCGATTGTTAGGCACGCGTTCGCATGTTTAGCTACATCCGCAAGGTGATTCTCTCCCTGTCGTCAGAATGTGCAGCTGGGGGTACCGTTGGCTCGGTGTAGAACCTCTGGCGTGTTGTCTTGATCATGGGCCTTGAAATACCTTGTCCTGCCTCGGGATTGCGGGGCTGGCGCCCCTGCGTCTGCCTTTTCCTGCGTTGCCTTTCGGTAGCTGGCTTGCGTTCTTGTTCAATTTTCTGGCTTAGTTGTATTTGGGCTCTTTGTGGCTGTGGCCAAGTGTGAACCACCACAGCTGCGGCACTTCGGTTCTGTGCCCGGAAATTGTGTTGCCCCTTCGTGTTGCCGCAGACCGCATTTAGGCCATCGTGCTGCCAAAATATTAGGGCACTGCTCCTTGTAATGGCCAATTTTGTGGCACATACCACAAACAGCCACCCGCGCACGGTGTGGAAAAACGCGGATGGTAAATGACACCAGGCCGACCTTATATGTTATCTCTCACTTTCAAATGTGACCATGACAGTGCCTTTGTCACCAAGTGAGCGTGCCTGCAGGATTTTGCACTTGCGACAGTGCAATAAGTTCATTAGTTCCTCAGAAGTCATGTCTCCGGCGTTTCTAATAATGCCTCTGATTTGGTTGCGACCAACGGCCCCGGACGCTTGAAAGGGCACGTTCATTCCGCTGATTAGCAGAGACAGTATCGCGAGAAGGGCGTTGCGCACCTCAAGATCCGCCGCGTCGACAGCGAGCTGGTTGCATGGCCTAAATAGCGAACCCTGAACTTCGGCAGTAGGTCTCCCTCAGAGAGATTTAGGTGAGCCGAAATGTGGTGCGTTATAATTCTGTCTAATCGTATGAACTGCTCATTCATGATGCGGCACGGCTGCTTAGGCCGCAGGATCACGGTGTGTTGATATTGGCGTTGAGCACCTGGGCTCGGAGTCCTCGCGACCATCGCACGGTTGTGCTGTTTACGTCTATAGCTTACTGGTATTCAACCGTCCTCCTTGTCCTGGCGGCGAACGGAACCAGGGGGCATGTGAGGATTGCTTCTCGCATGAGGGGTAATCCCTGTGCATGTATGAATACTGTCGCACGGGTGTCGGCAAGAGCAAGCCTCGCGCGCGTTTTTCTCCGTTCGGGTCGGTAGGAATAAGGCTAACTTGATGGGAAGCATTGTCATGCTTGCCTTCAGTGCCGTTCTGTTCCTCAAGCTCCCGGAGTGGGGCGAATGGGGTGGTGTACGGGTGCAGCAGCACCCTTGAAGGCGTGGCAGCGGTGGCATGGTTCTTCCTTGAAGTTAGGGGCGGGATTGATTGATTGATTGTATGATTTAACGCGCCGACGCAACGCAGGCGATGAGGCGCGCCGTAGTGGAGGGCAACGGATTAATTTTGACCACCTGGGGATCTTTAACGTGCGCCGAAATCTCGTACACACGGGCGTTTTGGCTTTTCGCCTCCATCAGAAAAGCGGCCGCCGCGGCCGGGAATCGAACCCGCGACCTTGTGCTCAGCAGCGCAACGCCTTAGCCACTGAGCCACCGCGGCTGGTCAGTTAGGGGCGGGAACGAGGCAGTCAGTGCTGACGAGTTAAAAAAAGAGCGTCCCAGTTAACAGCCGTTGCAAACGGGAGATAACGTGCAAACCAGCAGCGAGCGCAGCAAAACTGCGGCGGTGGCTTGACAGCTTAGCGCCGGCGAAGTAGTAAATATCGACGGAGCGGGGCAAAATGGCGAGCGCAGCTGGCGCGGCCGACGCCGCCGCTGCTGGCGAGCCAGGACGTTCCCGGGAAGCGTTAGGCTTAGCGTCCGGCGAAAACATGGTACCACAGGAATCCGGTCGAATGTTGAACGTGGGCTGTCGGAGCTCACCTTCGACGGTATCAGGTGAAAGCGAACGCCTAGAAGAAGGTCGTGGAGCAGGATTTGGGTAGCTGGCACTCTGCGGTAGGCACATAGAGCTTCCGAAGCAGTAGCGTAGCGAAACCGAGTCCGCTCAGGTCGGCCACCTGCATTCCAGAGGACTGACGTCGTAGCCGCGGCAGACGCACTGGTGCCGGCGTGTGCCCAGCTGTGCGCCTCCGTTGCGGAGTAGCCAAGTCTGACGCTGCGCCGAAGCCACTTGATAGCTGTTTCGCGTGGCTTCTGGATAGCGGTGCAGCGTATTCGCGAGAAGCAGTGACTGGACTGGACCGAACTGGACGGGACTAGTCTTCACTGGACTAGTCTCGACTGGATTGAATAGTATCGGATTGGATTGCTCAAGCTTAGCTCACGCTACGTATTTCCTGGCATAGCCGAGCTAAGCGACTGCTGTTTTTTTTATGTGCGCACTGCCAACACATGCTCATGGGCACCTAACTTGCTCGCCACATTCCCCCACACTTCTTGGGCTGGCTATTTTCTTCTTTCCACATCGAAGAGAAAATACCTTTGTTAGCGAATAGCACGGACAGAGGAAATCTTAACTAGGTATAGGCTGTTAGAATCACCCGCACCAGGTTATTGATAATTAGTCACAGTTTCCGGACTGTGTCACTAATTTTGCAGTTAACATGTACATTATCTTCAGCACAAGTGCAAATGGCAGAGTCTTTACTGAGGCTTCAAGCGACTAGAAAAGCCCGGATGGGATCAGCGTTAGCTGCAAACACGAATTCGAATACGTTGAACAGGGTTGCTATGATGCGGGTTTCGATATGAACCCACCCGCTCACATTAATCGCTTGATCAGTGTATGCAATAGAATTTGTTTAAAATTGCCGCAACCAGATTCGGTACGCCCTTTCGGAATGATACAAAAACTCTCCGTGAACTTGACGTTGCGTTTGCATCACCACAAAACAAGACGCGCTCCTATACAGAAATAGTAATAACTAACACTGGAAAACCGTGGCAACGTGTCAGCAAAAAATGACAAAATGTTTAGGTAATTACGCATAGAGGTAATTCCAGTCCGTGTCATTACTTGCAGTAATTGTTACATGAGCCACCTCTACAAAAAAATTACAGGTGAGATGGTTTGGCGCTGCATGGCCATGGTTCCCTTCGGGGCCCAATGTGGTGCCCTGCTTTCGGAGCCGCCACCACATTGGCTCATGGACGCACTGGATTTCTCCTTCAAGATCTGAACAGGTGTCTGCCCTGCAGAAAATAGGGCTTAGGCTTTTTCGTCATAGACGACTACAGGCACGCTGCGGATGGCCGAACGCCAGATGGGCGTGCGTCCAGATGGCTCTTCACACCAACCGTCTCTTGCTTCTGCAAAAAATTACCTTCATCGCTGCGTCGTTGTCAACTCCTAAATAATCGGTACCCACGTGCATTGGTGTTCTGAGGTATAGCGCTTTCGTGGAAGCTGCTGGCTACAATTTGGCGGCATATCTCACTCGGGTACCTGCTTTATTTTTTGTTTCTCGGGGTATTCTCATTACGGTGGTTTTTCATTTTGTCTTTTTCTTGGCGCGACACGTCCCCATAATCATCCATTTTCCAACAAAAAATAGCTTTTCGTGGTGCCCCACACTATGCGGAGTATTTAAAGGCAACTGTTACATACGGCATACTTCACAAAATTGCCCTTTGAATATTTTCACCAGGAACACGTGACTCCACAAAGCCGACTGTGGTCCACTAGCAACCTAGCGCACTACCTGAATACCTATATAGAGTGCACGAATGCGTAGCGCCCTGAAAAAGATCCAAACCAGCCACGGTGGCAAAGGCGTGTACCCTTTGTGGAGTTACTGCAGTCGAGCATTTCCCCTGTGATAGACACGTCCGGAGTGTTGTTATAAGATTTTACCATATCGTTCAAAAACTATGCATGCAAGTGAAAAATATCTGCCCGTCGAGGAGCACAGTGAGCACGCGTCAACATTTTTTCGGAGGAATGTTTGAAGTAAAACATTGCTAGCTTTATCTTTCGTGTAGTGGCTTTCTAAAGATCTTGTGTTTGGGTTCTGCATATCTATTCTTGTGTTGTGTTTCGCACCTGTGGTCGGCATATGTGTTCCAGTGCTAACTCACACTGCGGGTGCTTACTCATCAGCAGTATCTGGGTTCAAACCGGGGCACCAAGCATTGCCATATGTTGTGGTCCTCCGTGGGCAGAGCGGTGACCTGGAAGCGGGATGCTACGCAGATCTATTTTATGGTCATCACTAATGTTGGGATCCCTGCACCCACAAACAATTATCTCTGTTGTCGATGTATGATTGTTACTTCATATTTGGCAGTAGTCGTACAATACAATCAGCCTTTTCTAGTTTCGTGAAGTTTTGAAAGACGTAGTCCCAGCTGCTGATTACTTTGTACAGTTATTGTGCAGCTCGTGAAGGCCTGCGTAAGCGTCAAGGAAGGCATCTCGCCAGCAAAAATGCATTTATACTTCAACTGCTAATCTTCAACGTGCTATTCCAGCACGTCTTTGTCGTACTAAAGGAAAATGAATAAAAAGAAAAGTGAAACCGCTATGCAACCGCCCATGCCAGTAATAATGGGTACCTTGACCATGGAGCACATAGAACGGACATCCCTGCGATCCTGCTGCGGCGGCCGCTTTTGAGATGGAGGCGAGAAGCAAAAACACCCGTGTGTACGAGATTTCGCTGCACATTAAAGATCCCCAGGTGGTCGAAATTATTCCTGAGCCCACCACTACGGCGCGCCTCATTAACTGCGCTGCGGCAGCGCGTTAAACCCTACAACCGATCCATCGACCTTCTCCCCGGCGACGAAAACTTTGTGTTCTCGATGTGGACGATGGTTTTCACGTGGTGAATACTTCCGCAGCTGAAAACCTGAAAAGCATCTAAATTTCACGCACTCCATCATCCGGTTACCTGTAGAATGCGAAGATGACAGCTCCAATCTTTTGCTGACGCCCAAGTGAGAAGAAGAAGCAAGAGCCTGGACTTCAACGCTCACAGAGCGCACACGGTCGCTACCTTGATTTTAATTCATCTCGCATCATCGACCAGAGGACATTTGTTGGGTCAACTTTTTTCAACACAGGGAAAGGCATACGCCATTGAGATTACGAACACGCAAAAGCGAGCAAGGCGGTGATTGCGGACTTTCAAGAAAAGAAAACGGCTGCCCCAAAAATTGATTAGTGTCGTCGTATTCGGTCGCGCAGAGGAAAAGAGGGCGACAAGGGTCCTGAATACATCGACCGTCCAAACGTGGAAACGCGTGCGGATGCCACACACCCTAGGAGCTAGGCAGTCGTTGGCCCCCCTGGTAAAAGAAGGCGTACTAATTGCTCACAAGAGTTCAAGGAATATTTCAACCTATTTCCCCATTTTTATGACAGTGCGGCAATAGACAAGGTGCCCGGCGTGATTCACTGCATTCCATGAGTTGAGTAGCCCTATTTATATATTGGTGAAACCAAAAGTTACCGCCACTATAACGTTACGGACCTTCCAGCAATTCCTGCACCACGTCCTTTTTTTAGCCACTTCCAATGCCGTAGGGTGTTCAATAGGTCAAATGCAATTACTATTACAACAACCATATAAATATATTTATGGAACTCTGGGTAATCAGTAATACAAATTTATGACAAAATTCTGATGTGTTGTTTAGTTGTCTTTCCTAAATACCATCATCTAGGCTGGTTTGGAACCTACGGTGTCAAAGCTGTGGTAATATCTCTAGAGATATCTTTTGAATTGCAGAAAACATTATCATAAAGTGGCATTTCACAAGCCACATGGCATACCTTTTGTTAGGACAACGCCGCCTGTATAAACATTGTCTAACGCGTGAGCGAAAAATGGCCAAACAGCCACTCTCCTGTTGCTCTCTCCTACCCTTCCCCGCTCCGTAGCCTTCCAGCGTGCTTTCGTGTCCACCAGCCAGCGCCGCTTCTCGGAAACTATGCAAAATATTGGACAGTTGTTTAGCGTTCCGAGGCGGCGCTCCTACGCCTTCTTGTTTTTCACCATGCCTGTCTGTCTTGGTCTGTCACTGATAAAACTTCCTTTGTCACGAAGCAAAATCCCTTGCGCTGCCGCACGCTGATGCCGGCTTTGCGCGCTTATCTACTCGGATCACAGGCCCTGACATTTTCTGAGTGGGGCATCGCTTCTCTATCCCCTCCGCATTTAGGTATTGTTTTGACCCCGCTGTTCGCACTCCGCATCGGTACGCACTTCTAAAATTGAGGACTGTACTGTAGAACCGCCCGGACAGCGTGGCGGGATCGCAGCTGCTTATCCTTTTGTTTCCTATAATTTTCTGAAGTTTACAAGCACGTGATATTATTGGAAAGTAATCGTAGAAGTGAGCGCCTGAACAAAAAACGTGCACGCAATTTTTTCTTCTCTAAATACTCCAGAAAGAAAAATATCAGTAAAATAATGGCTGCCCCATCCGAAAATATCGTTTTTATGTTAGCTATATGTCTACCCGACAATCAGTATGTTCTTACACTATTTCAGTCCGCCTCCGTCTTTATCTTTGGAAAAATGCAGCAAGTATGAAGCGAGCGACACGTTGAACGAGATCCCCAGTGCGCCACAGAACTAGCGCCCCGTCGCGGCTAAGATATAAGCGAAACGGCCCTTGAAGCCCAACAGGCAAGCTGACAGACACGTCGTAGAAGTGGGTGCAGCGTTCGCGACTCGCGAGCAGTGACGTAAAGCGAGATGTGCGCCGGCACGCGCCACATAGCGGATCAGTGCCTGAACTAAGCGTCCCTACCCTTCCCGTTAAAAGCGCGCGACGCGTCAGGCAATGTTAAAACATGCGGCGTTGGTTAGGAGCTCGAAATGTGTTGGCGATACACCGGGTGGTTGGAAGCTGCATTTTAGGAAGGTATTTTCAGAAGCAATGGTTTCTAGATGTACTCGCAAGTGCCGCTTTTTATTTGTGAGTTTTTTAGGTCATTTCGCACGTTGCATTTTGGATCTCTTGGAACAGTGTGAGATAGGTTAGCCCGTTCATTTTTGTTTTCCTGTTTATGGTTGCTACAGTTTGAATCTAGAAAACTCCCCGCCGCCCCTTTCATCATATCATTCATGTTGACATTGCGTTATCAGTTTTTACTCTAACTGCATAGACTAGCTGAGTAAAAATGGCCAGTTTCAGGCTTGATTCTGTTAGGGCCGGCTTTCGGGCATTCTTCCATTACCTTTGGCATTGTTGTTTTTGCAAACCTTAGAATGTGATAGTTCTGGATTCCCGAACCAATTTTGACAACTCCGCGGCTTGGAATCGCTCTTTTATTCCCAAATATTTTATTTCATTTACTTCGTTGACAGCTGCTCAATTACTTTTGAGACTTTCCCATCTCTTTTTAAATTCTTATCTTCCTAAAGTGTATATAGCCTATCGTAATATCTAACCTAGTTTCTCATTCAGTGTATATGCGCTATTCACACAAAATATTGCGGCGGTGATGTTCCTAGGCGAAATTTGAGACTATTCTTCACAAGGCAAATGGAAGATTTTGGTCAGTGACAGCGTATTTTCGGTTACATTTTCTAAGTAGTGTAAGCTTTCAGCATGGGGCAATAATGCGTGCAGGACAAATTTGTTGAACATATTACCCGACCGCGGTTTCATGGCAACAGAAAACAAAATCGGGAACAGGAATACGCTGCCAGCCAGTGGTAAATGACGTTGCCGTACGGTATGGCTATATATCTTGCAATTGCGGGTCTGTATCTGAAATAACCCTTGCTGATTGGAATTCTTAACATTTTTCAAAAGCTCGAAAGCGCATTACTACAATGATTGTGATTTTCCTGTGGGTTTTAACGTTCACACTAACAGTTCAACAAAGTTGCTTGCACAGCAGAGAATAGTGGCCATGATGCGGCAGTAAACATTATGTCGAGGCTGGATCTTTGTTTTAAAATTCATCTTCTGAGGGTGCTGCAGCAGTTTACAATATGTGGATCCACTTTCCGGAATATTCATTATTCATGTACTGTGTTTTTCAAGCAAGCCCGCAGTGTTGCCACTTTTTTTATTTCAGAGGAAAAAGGGTTTTCTTTGGACCCACCACGATGGAGGTTTCTGTACACAAATAAAAACTGCTCAGTCGTTGAAAACCTGTTAATCAGCAGCGGTGATACGAGTAAGTAGAACATAGGCCTCACGAAATGTGAAAGCAGTACGAAAATGAACTCACCCAGACAATAATTTTAATAGACACCACCATTAATTTCGAGAAGCGGGACACGCGCATCTTTGTACGTACGATGGAGGTAAGTTATATTGTGCATCTCTAGCACCAGTTGGATAAATGCTAGCTTTGACAACTTATTTTTCCGTGTTTTTAGCCCTCACGCCTTGCTTGTTATCAAGGGCGTGGTTCGCTTTTCTCAGGTAGAAAACGTATTGGGTACGCAATAACAAAGGAGGCTGAATGCGTTCGCGTGCATTAGATAAGCTCAATCGATTAACCTGCGTCTTGGACGTAATCATTCGTGAAAAAAACGTCTGAATTTGCTTGGCGACTACGTATGTGCCCAGGCGACCTATCACTAATTTTTCTCGAAAAAAGATAGCAATTTTTTGTAGGTTTACGTACCTTTTGCAAACGTTTTGCAGTATTTTCCTATACCCTACTGCTCTCTATCTATAATCAACAGCTGAAAAATATTTTTAACTCTTTGCGTTTAAAATATATTGCACTACGGGGAAGAAACCGCAAACTTTCTCCTCCTGGAAACTGTACCATTGGATTTGGCTATTCGGTAAAAGCAGTGTCGTTGTAAGTTTCGCGTTCGGTACTGCTTCCACTTTACAAAACGGCAAAAGTGGCTGTTAGCAAAAATTATTCAACACTTTACATTGCTAACCATTTTTGAGATTTTAAAATATGAAACCCAGCCGGGACTCTATTTTTCAGGCGGCGAGAGTTTAAGTATTTATCTTATTTATTTCTACCGGCGTTAACATTTCGATCAAGACTTCTTAAACCTGTGTCTGTAATACAGTAAGTAAAATATGCCTAAACAGCTTAGTTGGTTTTAGACGACTGGAATCCCAGTGAGAAAAGCACAGAAAGGGAAGTCTTTGGTTTGGGTAACCACTACAAGAAATTGCTATTATTAATCTAACTAAGCTTAACTGCCGAACTTTTTGGCTTAGGCCAATCAGTTTGTCCACCACATCTATTATTACGTTTCACAAAAAAGCGCCAAAATATCAGGCCTTCCTTTGTGCAGATTTCTGTACGTTACATGAATGCCGAGCTTACTTGTTCATATTATGTCAAACAAATAATAAATACAAGTGTTGCGTGCGGTGGGAGGTAATGTTAGATAACTGTTTGCACATATCGGTTTTTTTCAACTGGGGTGTTTAAGCTGCTATGACACAATCGTTTTCTACCGAAAGTTATATGCCGTTTTTTACAGCGTACTTCACTTCGTAAGCTCTAAATGCGTGTGAATAAGCTTTTTAAATGTCATTTGTTCGTTACAGGTCCTGCCAAACATAACCAATCAATTCAACCTCATTGTGAGCTTTGGAGTTCAGCTATGATATATATTCCAAATCCTGAGCCACAGCTATCAAACTACAGTAGTTGTGAAAAATTTTTCTGGAGCAATTGCAACGTCACGTGTGTGTATAGTGTATGGGTACCCCCGGCTTGTTATACATTGTAGTGGGGGATCTCTTAATTAAAATGAATTTATCTCTATTTGCAGTTATTGGTCGTTGATGTAGCTCTGGTTGCAGAGCCCAGAACTGATTGTATCAAAGGGTACTCATCTGTGCCATGAATGAATGAATGAATGAATAAATGAATGAATGAAAGAGTGAATGGATGAAGTAATTATTTATATATTTAATCAATTAATGAATGAATCAATGAATCGATCGAACAATAAATAAACAAATAATTCGATGCATCAATAAATCGCCTAATTACTTTTACACAAAAATTGCCGCAGCTTGCAGAAGTACTGCATATCCGGAGAAACAGCAGACCCCTGGGGCCAAGCTGGCTCTTTATGCTTTTACTAAATTTTGTAGGCTTTTGTCATTTTAGTTACGATTAGTGATGCTCTTCGTAGGCTTGAATAGTAGTTAAATGGTTGCGGCCAAATTTAGCTAGAATTTACAAGATCTTCTCGCTCAGCGACAGGGCGACGTTCGCGATGTGCTTCTTCTTCCCGGCAGTTACATACTTGTTCGGACGACCGATGTTTTGCGCGAGTCTAAACAATGTGCTCGGCTCGGATTCACTAGGGGCTGTGTGTCGCCGACGCAGTTGTTTTTTTGCCACACGTTCGCCAAGTAGTGTTGAATGCGGCTGCGAAGCTAGCTCTCGATGCTTATGGAAGCTGGACCCGACTAGAGTTGATCTCTGCTGGGAGGCTAGGCGTAGAGGTTAGCGTGTGTCCCCCGTTGTTTTGTAACACGCGCTGTTTTCGCGATTTTCTTTCTTGCGAGGAGGCAACGCATGCGTCTTTTTTCTTGTTTTCTTTGGCTCACACCACCGGAACACAGTCAAGCTTAAACTGCCCTGCTGCTAAAACCGATGATTGCTTAACCAGAGCTTGATGAACCATGCTTCCCGGATAGCTTACCATTAGTAACAACATTGTGTAATATAGGAAGCATTCAAGTCATTGCTTAGAAGTAACAAGAACACCGCGATTATATTCAGTACACAATCTAAACATTTTTTTGTATCAAGCTTTACAGTTTAAATGAATATTTACGGACAAACACATAAAGTATTATTTATCACAGAACATAATGGCACTCAATTAGGTTACAAAGTACATTACACGGTATACTTCAATTGCTTTGCGAAGGGCCGTGAACGATATAGGGTAAGGTTAGTTAAACCTGATGTACGAGGCATGTTAGCCTCAAGGTATCCTGGGACGCAATCTTGGTAACGGTTTAGGGGTGGTATCAGCATAGTCCATTCAACAGCTCTTTTCGCGTCCCGCATTACCAAACACAGCTTCTATTTATTTGTCATTTCTGGATCCGGTTCTAGAAAAGGCATCTTGATTAGTTCAACCAATATAGTAACACCTTGTCTAGCAGTGGGCACAGCAGACCATCCAGCGCCATCTGGCTTTACAAACAGGTTTTCTGCTTCGGGCAGGTCTGTTTGCTTGCTCTGCTAGTATCAACGAATCAGCCTGTATGAATGAATTTCACTTGATTCAACACGTGTCATCAGAGGTTGGCGACGCCACATCTACATCCCCTGGTTGCCTCTAGGCATGAGGTTCAACTGCCGGCACTGCATTCGGGACGTGTGACGGCCTCAGACATGCCTATAAGAAGCCCATCCCAGGTTTCTCAACTTTAGTGGGCACGCCCGACCATCCAGCTCCCTGTGGCTTTACAACCAGTTTTTCAGCTTCGCGCAGGTTTCTTTTCTTGGTCTGCTGGTATAAACGGCTCAGCGCGTATTGATGGATTTTCCTTTATTCAGCACGGGTATCTAGAGGTTGACTACGCCACAACTAGATCGTCTGGTACCCCATGGCAAGACGTTGAACTGGCGGGGCTGCCTTCGGGACATGGGACCGGTTCGGATATGCTTTTAGGTAGTGCACGCTAGGCTTGTCACTTCAGTGGACACGGCAGACAATCCCGCGCCGTGTAACTTTGCAAGCCGTTTTAAAGAGAAGAGTTTTGCCTCTACCTGCCAAGGGATCTGTCGCGACCGTTCGTGTCAGCAGAAAACTCCCGCGAACAAATAACCGAAGTTACTGGCCCCACCAGGAATCAAGGATGGGCCGAATAGAGGAACGAAGCTACAGCTCGTCGTCATGAATTGAGCTAGGAGCCCACGCGAAGAAGGGGAAGACAGACGGCGCACTCACCGGGCGCATCTGCGGTTTACCTTCACCGTTCTGTCTGAATGCCACGTGATACCGTCACTCCACCTCTCAAGCTCGAGTGCGCTTTGCCCACTGCACGCGTAGCGGCCTTGTGCACACCTTACGCATGGGCTAAAGCTATAAAAATAAAAGGAAGCGCCCACCAACGCATGGAATCTAGCTCCTCCTCCGTCACTGCCGCTAATCTCGTCGCCTCTGTCGGCGGCGGCAGAGACGGAGAAGAATTGAGATCGTCTAAAACCGGGTTTTAGTTTCCTTATTTTTAAAAAAGATTTTCACCGAATGTGCTTCACCGATACAACACAACCAACCACCGTTCGTGAATGATGCATAGATTTAACCTTAGTAAAAATAATTTTTTCGAAGTAATAAATGATGTGGTGAACTGCATTTCACTTACCCCTGGTTTCATTCTTTTTGGAACCACGTGCGTGAATTCAAGTGAAGCCGCATGGTTAATCGTTGTGGTGTCGTTAACAGGTTCGCATTCCACCCACCCTCACTGGGTATATTGGCGCGCTTTTTTGAACTTCGTGCAGGTTTGTAATAATTTCAGTACTATAAGGAGGGATTGTGGAGGTTTACTGGGCAGCCATGCAGACATCAGTGTGTTGTCACTTTGTATGATACATACTGCTCATGCTGATTGCTTATGTACAGTTATGTCGAGATGATACCCGGACCTGATATGCGGAAAACAAGCGGATTTGATCTATGGAATCTTTTACTTGAAGGCGATAAAAAGTATCACCCGATACTGCTCCTCTTAGGGCACAACTAGCCAGTGTCGAATAAGGAGACCAAGATGAAGAGTTACCGCGAGCTCACGTCAACCACCTCTCTCTGTTATTTTTGTCTTACTTTGAATTTGATGAGCCCTTCAATATTACGTAGTATTTCAAGCGTCGGATATGCTCCCTGGGACGGGCGTGGCTCTGTGTTTGCCCCCTTCAACGACACACAAGGGAGAACTGTCTGATGGACCACCAAGCTCCGGCATGAAGTCCTGCCGCTTCGATCTTTGGAACCTCTTCAGAACCACCAGCAGCTATAATAAACCAAATCAGCACCCATCTTGGGTTCTTCAGGTCGTCGCTTCTCCCGGGACAAGTGAGTCCTGTGATGAATACCGCTGATCAACCTCTGCCGTATGACACAAATGACTTGCAAGAACTCACCGACGTTCCCTGCGACAGTTTGTAAACATAATAAACCCACTGTGTTAGCTTAGAAAAGAACAAATTTATGCCTGTTCTACCTCTGATGCGGCGCCGTGCCTCTCAACGTTCCTTTGGGCCACTTGATCTCGGCACTGTCTCCACCCCTTTGAGACATGGGGTCGTCGTAGTCATGAAGCCAGTTGATGCCTCCAAACCTATTATGCGATACAACCCTCTTGCTGTCAAAGATGAATTGGAATAATTGGCTCGAAATGAAAGGCTACAAGTGCGTCGAAGCTATCGCCTCAACCTTCCCGCGATTGACAGAGGCAATGCTGACGGCACTGAGCGCCTGTTGAAAATTCTATTGCTGGCGTTTCCGTGCAGGCATACGAGCCACAGCCGAGCAACTGCCCGTGGTATAATGACGGGAGTCACCAAGGACCTTTCCGATCCTGATATTCTGAAGGCGTTGCATCTTAGAGTGTGAGTTAAGTGCACTCGAAGACTGGAAAAACTGGAGGGATTATCCCATTCGTGTGCTCCACAGAAACCATTCCTGAGTACGTCATCATCGGGTACACGCGCTAACGTGTGTATGACTATGTGGAAACACCTCGTCAATGCATATACTACCACCATTCCGTAAACGTGGCAAAACTTTGCAATTTTTCGCTTCGGTGTTCCAAGTGCAGTGACAGTCATGACCGTGCATCATGTTCTGCTGAAAAGTTCAAATGCCCTAGCTGCAGCAAAACGTGCGAACCCACATTTCTTCACTGCTCCGTAAACCGCGATCGCAAGGCTATTTGGAAATTCAAGGCCGCAAACCATGTTGACTACAAGTAAGCAAAATCCAGCCCGCTGGAGTGGTGGATTTTGGAAATCCAGAACACACACAGGAAAGACCCGGGAAAGCCAGAGCAGACACCTTCTATTCTCATTTAAGCGAACGTCTTGAGGCGCGAGCCGCAGCAGCAGCATCGTGCTGCAGAAGCTCTGCCAGAGCGGGATCCAAAAGCAACCCACAAGTAGTCCACAAAAGCTGCGACATCGCCTGCATCGACAGCTGGAGCTTATTCGTCACCAGGCAAGACTCCTAGTGCAGCTGCACGGTCTTGAAGTTAGTCAGGCCGCGTCTGATTCATAATTAATTGTCTCCTACTCCAGCTGCGGGATCTTCGAACTCCGCTCGTCCGGCGTCTATGCCAGCGCAGGGTGAGCGTGATCGAAGCACCGAGCGCTGGCGTTATGGGCTGTTCTATCTCGTGAAGGCGTTTCGGAACTTTCTCGTTGCACCGCACTTCCCCCGTAGCCGTGGCCTTCTTGACTCTCCTGAACTTTGTCTCTCCTTTTCTTGAACAATGGCGGTAGCTGCTACGACTCGTGTAGTCATTGCCCCCAGAGTGCTGGAAATTTATGACAAAGCGACAGTGGAATGCTTGCGGACTCAAGCTGCACCTTTCGGAACTAAGTAAACTCGCTCTAAAGCACAAATTTCCCGTGATTGCCATTTCGGAATGGCGATTGTCGAGCGATATATGCCTTTCCAGGTACAAAGCTGTGCAGTCGACAACTGGCGTGGAAGTATCAGGAGTTTCATTGGCTATGAGAAACGACCTCACCACCATGGTGCGTAGCTTAACAGCGGATGCGTCGAATTAATACGTGGCAGCAGCCGTGCGGGGCGCTGATTTATCCTAACGATAAATGCTGCATATGTTCCGCCTAGGTGGCATTGAAGAGAAACTGCCTAGAAAGCAGCATCGTCAGCACATCAGGTCCGCACATTTTGACTGGGGATTTTAACGCTCACCATATCTCCAGGGGGAGTATAAAAATCACAGGCAATCGGTGGCGCCTCCTTGGCACAGTTCAAAGGCTCACCTGCATCGTCAACACTGGTGACCCGACTTATTTCTGGGGCAACATATCAAGCGCCTGTGACGTGAGCGTCGTCTTGTTGCAACGTATTGCTAGGACGAGCTGGACAGCGAATATTGATGGGCATGGTAGCGACCAAGTGCCGACCTACATTTCAGTGGATGGCATGACGGGTATCTGGTCACAGCACCAAATATTGAAGGGCATGGCAGTGACCACGTGCCCACGTACATTTCAGTGGATGGCATTACAGGTATCCGATCACAGCTTGTAATTCGCAGCTTAAACTAGGAAGGATTCAGAACTGTGATTGAGGGGTGTGCGGTATTTGTTAGCTCGTATAGCGCCTTCGTAGAAACAATGTCAAGAGCTCATAAGTCTATTACCAATGTGTTGAGTTTTCCACCAAATACCTTCCAGCTGACTAAGTCTTCTAGAGGCTTTGACACCACGTCCACTAGCAGAAAGACGAGCCCGTCGGACGCTAGCGCATGAGTATATCCGAGCTTCCAGGCGTGATCAGAGGGCAGTCCAGAAGCATTAACTAAGCCTCCCAAGCACGAGTGGGAGTCTTTCTGCTCGGCGCTGAACCTGGCTAAGTAGCTTTCCAGAATATGGCGCTGGGTCCGAAACCTTGAGCCCCACACACTAAACTGCACACATTTAACCCTATTTCTAGGAACGTTCAAAGCCCTAGAGTCAATGCAAGCACAGATCCTGAAGACCTCTTGGTGTGCCGAACACTTCCTCGACAGTGCGAACACCTAGGCACTACCGACGCCTGCCATTCTTTGTTCTCGGCACAAAGGAGCTTCTTCGCGTTTCGCGTGCGACGGCGCATTGTGGGAAGGCAATGGATCACCCTTTAGCGACACGTCCGGTCACTAAGTGTGTGACTTCCTGCCGCAGCATTTCCAGCAGCCAGCCCTTCCTCTGCATCCACCATAGATGTTCCCGGCAATAAAAACTTTGACTACAGTGCCCGCATTTCACGCAAGTAGTATTCCGCCTGCTCCTTTACGGTTTTTGTTCTTGAATATGTCTATATCATGCGAACAAATCGCATCCGCAAAAAGGACCACCACTGTGGAGTGCCTCGTCTTACCCGCCGACATCTATACGGTTTACCATGTTACTTGTAAGACTACCGAAAAGAGTGTCTTTGCTCGCATCTGGTCACGTCATAAAACGAATTTCATTAGTAGGTCTCGCAGAACCAGACTACGTGCTCACAGTACTGGCTTCTCTGGTGGCACTAACCTGCCAATCTATGTGACTGACCATTTAAATCTTGATAACAAGAAATGTTCTCAAAGGAGCTAGCACTAAAAAAGAAACACAAGTGGAAGCACTTGTGGACCGATAACTGCCAGATAAAAGCCCGGAAAGCAGACGACAGCAGTGTGTATCGCCATTCCACCGAGTCCGATTTTCGAATCTTCGCGTGATGCACTGTAAAACTTCTCTGCCCTTATCGCCTAAGTTAGGTCTAGTAAAATTTCTCATTTCATGGCCTATCTTTCTCCGGAAACCGTGAATTGTCACCTTACTGAAAAGAGTCGTTCCCTCATTCACTTCACTACCCGTACCCTTCGCAAGAATATACACGAAACTACTAACTTTATTTCCTCAGTTCGGCATGCGTTCACTTTCATTTGCATATCAGAGACTGCTTTCTGATGCCGACAACAGCATTACTGGTTCACCATCTTATTAAGCTGAATATTGCCATCACCACACTGCCGTGAGTTTTCTTTCACAAGATGCCGCTTACACGCGCAGATGTGACCTTGAATTCAATGTGAATCATTGCGAGTCAGTGTGAGAGAGGTTTACCACTCATTCCTGAGCAATGAAAAGGCCCTAATTCTAGATTGCATTTATCACTCGCTATTGTCTTCCCATAGTGACTTCTCGCGTCATCGCCGTGAACTCTTATGAAAGCTAACTTTTGAAACTAAGAACGTAGCAGACGTAGCGGTAGTAGTTGATGCTAATATTACCTTTCTTGTCACGGATAAAACTCCTTATGCAAATACACTGATTTTCTTACTGGATTTGATTTCTAATCGCTTGGTCAAAATAAATACAAGTAAAAATAAATACAGGTAAAAATAAATGCAAGTATCCACACAACCCATGGATGACAAATGGTCTTTTAATAAGTTTGAGGAAGAAAGAAAACATGTATAAAAAAGAAGCATCGGGCCTTTAATATGAGTCGGGTTAAACGATACAAGTCATTCTGTCGTCCTATAGATACCTTGCTCAAGCAAACAAAAAAAGGTACTACCAGAATGAATTCCGCAAGAATTATACTAACTCAAAATAGCAGGGGCAGCTCCTCAGCTCCTTCATTAACAAGGCATTTGATCATGTCCCTCTAACCAAAATGGACTACAATGGATCCACCTTCGCCGAGCCCAAAGAAATTTCCAATGCTTTCGCTGAATACTTTTCTTCCGTGTATACTTACCGCCACCCACATACGCAGCCGTACACTTCTCTGGGCCGTACCGCGCAGTCATTCTTTCCTTTCTCAACAACACCTCATGAAGTCTTTCCCACGATTGCTTATCTTAAAAATACAGGGCCTGAGTTTTATGACATTTGTGAAAGGCATTTAGAACTGATTTCACATTTAGTTTCGGACAAGCTCTGTCATTAAAACGCGGTTTATTTCCTCTATTCTTAAAATAAAGCTAAAGTAATTGCAGTTTTTAAAAACCGCGGCAAACAAGCAGTTACCAACTACCGTCCAGTTACAATTCTTTCCTGCCTCAGCAAACAAGTCGAAAAATTCTTAGTTGAACGTCTAAATGGCTATTATCCAAGATAAGGTGCATAAAGACAGCCAATTTGCTTTGCGCCTAGGTAGTTCTACTGATCTAGCTGTGCTGTCTCTAACTGAGTAGATTAAGAAATAAATCGATTCGGGAAATTTAGTGGGACCTGTTTTTTTAGATCTCACTAAAGCATTTGACACACAAAATCACCAAGTCTTGTTTAATAAACTTTAGTCCTACGGCATAACTGGGCCTGCGCTGACATTCTAAAACATACATAGTTGACCGACATTACACAGTATATGTGGCAAATACCTTCTCTGCAATCAAATATGTTAACCAAGGAGTATCGCAGGGTTGGGTATTAGGTCCTTTGCTTTTTATTGTATATATCAATGATCTTCCGGAAGCTCTTATCTCTTATAGCTATGGTCACTGTATTTTATACGCAGACGACACAACCATATCTTCATCTGATAAAACCATTGGGGCTCTTATCTCGAAGTTAAATCTTGCATTAAGTATCATCATGAATTGGTGCAGCAGTAACCACTTAGTTATTATTCTCACAAAAGCTAAATGTATGCTCAAAGGTTTCTATCTATTATTCCCATAATACAACACGGTATTCATACAATTTCTGCATGTACTGATGTTGTTTCTCTTGGCATGCATCTCGACCCAAGCCTTACCTTTCGCAGTCATTTCAACCATATTTAGCAGAAGACGGCATTTGCATCCGCCCTTTCGTTTCCCCCGCAGAACTACTGGCGTTGTATTTTTTTCATTCAGTCGTATTACTTACAGTATAGATTCATGGGGCAACACGTATGCTCGACACCTATAATAATACAGGACATTCAAAAACAGTCAATACGAATTGTCACTTCTGGTTCTTTCCAGTGGAACGCCTACTCATTACTCCGCTCTTTTTTTATCTTGCCCGTAAATGTTTTGTTCCAGTTAAATCTCGTCACCTTATTCCACAAATCGCTTTATAATCACATCGTATTCACAATTATTGCATCGGACGTTTTGCAGAATAACAATTCGACCAGATTCGCAGCTAATAACAATCTCCTGTTACCCCCTACTCATACCAAATACAGGGAAAAACTACCGCATTCAGTGCAATTTTCTTCTGAAATGAGTTACCTTCAAGTATAACGTCCTTCCCTTCATTTCCATTGTTCAAAAAGTCTCTAAAAATCGTTTTCTAGAAAAACTGTACTTCTTATCTGATAACTGTTTGACTTGTTTCTTTTTCGATTCCTTTAATAAATTATTGAGTGTTTTTGCATGATTAGTGATGTAACAGTGCACTTGCATGACCATATTTTGTTATAGTGTTTCAGTTACTGCGTACAAATTTTAATGTCATTTTGTATCTACGAACCGAGGGTCCCACTACAGTCTTTGGCCCTGTGACCCTCGTATGTGTACCGTAAATTTTGTTACTACTTCTTCTGGGAAATACTAAAAACTTGAAACTCTAAACTTCAAAAAAAATCGTAATGCGTCTAGGTCATCGCTGTGAATTGCTATTCACGAAAACCCTATCTCGAATTTGCACTCAAGAGTTTTCTTTTCCTTCCGAAATACATGAATAACGAAACCATATCTTTATAACTATTACTACCTGCTTCCAGATTACCATTTAATGACTTTCATTTTGTTCAGCTCGATGACGCATTGAAAATGAATAACACGTTGTCGTTTTGCGGTTTCCACGTGTGACAACGTGGTGTGGCATTTCACAGTATAAATTTGGCTCGCGTATAAATTTTTGCAGTTTTCATCAGCAACTCCTGAACTGAAGCAGTGAGAGATTTATTTGTAATTTATGTTTTGAGCAGATTTGTTTTTGTTAGCATGATTGTCAGCTGGATGAGTCGTTCTACTGCAGCGTTCTTTGTTGTTCGAATGTGAAATATTTCTGCCAGAGGACGTTTACCTTACCACGACTATTTTTTTCAAAAAACCTTTTTGTTGAAATATTCTGCAATCATGCAACCTTTACACATCTCGCCTGCCTTGAACTCGAGTCCAATAGCTTCTGAGCTGCTAAAAAATCTTTGAAGTTTTGTGTTCTCTTTCATTTTAGTTGTCTCACCCTTCTGTATAATCACCGCTTCCGTCACTTTTCGTGTGATCCTATCCTCACTCACTGAACCATGCACTATCCAGGCAAGTGTGGTGTCGGCTGCGACTAGTCGGCTCTCGGTGCCTCGTTTTTGTCCCATGACGTAGTCTCAGTAGTAATTTGACTCATTAAGTCCACTGATTCGAACGAACTTTCTTACACACCCTCGGCCAAATTTAGCCTGAGTACTCGCATGTTGTCTCTCAAGACTATGTGGGGTGCTGCAGATTGTTCCGTGATATGTTACATTAACAGCTTCGACCGCTATAGCTAACTCATTTTACAGCTAAGCTGTTCAGCTAATCGTTGTTTCCTGTCCGTAGTAAAAATACGAGAAGATGCTGAGCGCACGTGAGCGCGTTCCGCACGGCCCGCTCCCGGCCGTTAGAAAAATAAAAAAGAATACTGAGTGCTCGTGTCCCCTTGCGTTGCCCGGCCACGCAAGTGTTCGCGGCGCACGTTTGTTGATCCAAGCTTACCTACGTAGGGATATTGGCGAGGATTGGCAAAAAGAAACCCCATCGTCCGCCGTAATCGGGGCAACAGTTGCTCCGAACTACGAAGATTCGAGGGTTTCCCGTTACTGTGGCAACACTTGCTTGGAAGGAGAAAAAAACGTCATAGCGTATGCCCTGCCAATGTGATATCCGATGATTATCCCCTCAAAAAAATGAAGGAAGCTCACACTTATAGCAACAATAATGGAATTAAGTTGGTTGCGACAGGGAAGAAGAAAATTGGTTGCATTCGTGGCCATAAACATTCGTGATTGTGCTGTAGCTTCACTACCTTCAAGTGTTACGCGTTAGTGTGAACTTCTTTTATTTTTTACCGACTAGTTACAATCACTTTCCTGGCGTCCATAGGTTGCAATTTTGCGTTTTTTGCTAATATTGTATTTTTAACTTTTCTAACTGGAGCATTTCTGCTCTGATGTTTTCTGCTATCGATGTGGTGATGAAGGTTGTTTGACTGCCGCTATTGAACAGTAACCGACAGATGTCTTCTGATGCGTGTTCGTTGTGTCCGTGCCACTGCTGTCGGCAGCAGCGAGCAATTTCTAGCCTTGTTTCTTACTGATTGAACCAGGGACATTGGTGTTTGCTGTACTCCTGCAGGTTGCTGTTTTACGTTAATCTTTTAAATTCGAAGCATCTCTTGCTCAGGGGGATGTCCCGCGTCCGTGCCCCATCCGCAGCATCTCTGATGATAATTGTGGCAGGATGCCCCTAGGGATTGGCCTACCAAAGAATCCATCACGAGATAGCTTCCCATTCAAGCACCGGCGTCATCAAGCAACGGCGTAGGGAAACCGCTGAAGAAGAAGAAGGAGAAGAAGACAAAGCGGTGAAGAGGAGGGTGTGTACGTTGCTTTCAGCCAGTGCACCAACTGTCAACAACCTTTACCTCACAACGCTGACGGAGACTACTAATGCTACCGTAGAGACGAATGCCCCTAGGGAGTGGCCAACCAAAGAATCCATCACGAGATAGCTTCGCGTACAACCACCATCATCATCTTCCCGTAGGGGAACCAGTCAAAAAGGAGATGGCAAAGCTGCGAAGAGGAGGACGTGTGCGGTGCTCTCGCCCCGTCCGCAGCACCTCTGATGATGATTGTGGCAGCATGCCCCTAGGGACTGACCAACCAAAGAATCAGTTTTTATTAGAGGTCAGAAAAGTGTGTTTTTCGACCACGAGAATGCCTAAGACACAGCTTGGCGTTATGGGATCCTTAGTGACCTCAAGTCATTCGGTGTTTCAGGTAACATGTTCAACATTCTTGTTAGTTACTTGTCAGAGAGAACGTTTGGAGTAAGACTTTGTTGTGCGCTCTACGTGCAAGAAAATGGCGTGCCGCAAGGTGGCGTGTTGAGCTACACTTTCTTCATAGAAAACATGAACTCTCTTGGAAAGGCACTGCCACCTACGATCTGTTATTCCATGTATTAGGACCACGTGCAGATATCTTTTAAATTATGTAATATGTGAATATGCGAACGTCCAGTCCAGCTTGGTGTCATAAAACTTCCCTGCTGGGAAGACAATAATAGTTTTAACTTGAATCCTGCAAAAAGCTCTTGCGTTGTGTTCTCCAGGAAGCGCGGGGTCCATCCAGACCCAGACATTACTCTTAATGGCGTGCCGCTTCCTGTGAACAAGGAGCACAAGCTTTTAGGTGTTGTGTTTGAACACAAACTCACATTCATTCCACACATCAAGAAACTTAAGCATAAATGTCTGAAAACACTGAATATCCTTATGGGTCTCTCCAATTAATCGTACTGGGCTGACAAAGAACTCCTGCTGTGCTGTACTGCTTTGGTTGGGTGTCGTTTAGACTATGGCAGTGTGGTGTATGGGTCGGCGATTAAAACAGCGTTGCGAATGCTTGACCCAGTGCTACACTTGGGGCTACGTCTTGCGTCGGGTGCTTTTTGCACGACCCCTGTCGAGAGTCTGTATGTCAAGTGTAGCAATTGGTCCCTTGAAAACCAACGGACGTAAATAGACTTGCTTTATGCTTTTAAAATTTCATCGCTGAACAATCATTCTTTTTACCCTGTCAAACAATAGATCCTCATCTGTGCTCTTCGTAAATCGCCCATCCGGTCCTCTGCCCTTTTCTCCTAGAGTGAGAGAGCGTGCATCGGATTTCAGGGCTTCGTTTTTAGATGTGTACAGGTCATCCTTTTCACACATTTTCCCGCCTTAGCAAGTTCGCCCTGTGTCCTGCAATCTTTCCTATATGAAACTTCACAAAAATCGGGTACCGCGAGCTGCAATACTGCAGCACTTTCTGTCTCTGCAGTTAATTTTACCCACATGCAGAATTTTACAGTGACTCTTCTAAAATCTCCAATATGGTGTCCTGCGCTGCTTAAGGTCCGAATTTCAATGCAGCCAGAACCTTGAGCGTGCACACAATTTTTTCAGCAGAAGCGTATGAAATTTTACTGATTGTGCGACACATTCTTGAAAATAAAATTCCCAATTACATCATCCATACAGATTCGTTGAGTGGTGTTCGCACACTATCATCACACAAGTGCAACAAAAACCACATAGTCAATTGGTGGTCAACACTATCATGTCTGTGTATGCACGAAAGCAGGAACTGCTCCTCCGCTTGGCCCCAGGACACGCTGGGATCACTGGGAAGGAGTTGGAAGATGAGAGTGCCGCTGCTTCTGCACTCGGGGGCACTGTAGACATTACAAACGGTACCGTATACAGACCTCAAGCCATACATGACACAACACCTGCACATAACATGGCAAACACACTGGAATGAACAGGACAGACGACAAACTAGATGTAATAAAACCACACATGGGACGGTACACAGCTGACTTACACAACAGATACACGGAAGTCGCCTTTGCTGGGCTACGGAGAGGGCACACCTATGCAACGCACTTGTATCTGCTCACGGGATCTTCAAGACCCCAGTGCAGCAGTGGCGGAGCGGCCCTATCCATAGTTCACATACTCATTTAATGCAAAGCGCTCGACACCGCACGACGCAAACATTTTTCTGAACTGTACACACAACACATTCCACTACACCCATCACACTTCATGGCCGACAACCCAATGTTTTCTAAAAGGCGTGTTTTTTCAGTTTTTATTAGACGTCAAATTTTTCACAGCTGCTTTCATATTGCTGCGAACGATGCATTGGGTTTATTTATGTTTTGATTTTACCGAACGGCTACGCTGGTCTGTGTTATCTGTGTGCCACGGGAAGCACGTGTTCCATTCGTTCTTTCTATGCCGCATGTGTTATTTCTTCTGATAGGGAGAGCGTTCCGAACTAACGAGAACAGCCTAGAATAATCTTCTTTGTTCCGGGTGTAAATCGGCGGTTCGAGAAACAGTCACGCATAAAGATAAAAAGCCGGCAGAACCGACGCCGCGGCATTCCATTCCACCCTCCGACGCTCGCCGACGCACGTCGAATTGTTGACTGTTGCTTCGCCGCCTGTGTACTTTTTGAGTTGTTAGGGGAGCACATGTTCGTTCAATTAAACGTGCTTTTCCTTCAAGATGACTGCCTTATGTTTGGCTTCGTGACATCTGGGGGAGGTTCTGGGTACATGCACCATTAGCCCTCGTCAAGCCGACACGAGAGCCCAACTCGTGTCAGTCGCCGACAGCATGGTCTTCAGCCAGGGTTTGGACTGCTTACGGATAACGTGAAGAAAGAAGATGACGTGAATACCACCATGATCGACAGAGGCACCATGACCAGCGCTTCTAATCCTGCCCTCGTCCTGCAACAGCCCCGGAAACCACCATCGTTCCGCGGATCCACCGGAGAAGAACCTGAGGACTGGTTAGAGAAAGTGGAGTGCATCCGCATCTTTAACAGTTGGGATGACGAAGAAAAATTCCGCCAGGTTTTCTTCTATTTAGAAGATACGGCCCGAACGTGGTTTGAGAGCCATGAAAGCTCCCTAACCGACTCGACTCTCTTTAAGCGCGAGTTCCTAAAAACATTCGCTACCGTTGTGCGGAAAGAACGAGCGGCCTTTTTGTTGGAAACGCGCACGCAACACCCAAACGAAGGGGTCGTGACCTTCGTTGAGGAGATGAAGCAGCTATTTCGACGCGCGGACCCCGAAATGAGAGAAGAAAAGAAGTTACGCTTCTTAATCCGCGGCGTGAAGGAGGAAGTGTTTGCTAGACGTGTCGGCAACCCACCCAAAACCATCACCGAATTTATGACCGAAACCACTGCAATTGAGAAGGCCCTCGAAATGTGTGCTAAGCAGCATAACCGTAACTTTGTTGGCACGGCCAATGTGAACTACATCGACAACATGAGTATTCCGGCTGATAGCCTAGGCGAGACCATCCGCGCAGTAGTGAGAGAGGAGCTGCGGAAACTTCCCCAGACACTGCCACAGCCCGCATTGCTACCCTTACCGACATGATTAGGGAAGAAGTGCCACACGCGTTGGGAACTTCTACGCCACCCGAAGCACCCCGCGTGCCAGAAGCTATGACATAATCCGCGCCTGTTCGTCGACTCCACCCTGCTCAAACACATCGTCAAGGGGCCCCGCCGTACCGCTGCCCACTGTCACCCGCCCGACCCCCTGTAGTCCGAAACGAGACGCCGACAAAGACGGAAGTATGGCGAACTCCCGGTAATCGTTCTTTGTGCTTCCACTGCAGAGTCCGACCACATCTACCGTCGCTGCCCATACAGGAGACTGGAACTGCGTGGTTTCTCCGTCGACGCACCTCGCCCTCTCACTGGCCAATGACCACGTAAGATTGACGACTACCTATCGCAAACCAGCCGAGGCCCAGCCCGTTTCAACCGTTCGCCATCGCCCTAACCATACGAGTAGCCGAACTGCCTTAGCAATGCTGACTTCGCACGTGGAAGGTACCCCAGCCCACACAGGGGAAACTAAAGGCAGCAACTTCAGGAGGTGACGGTGCACAACGGCGGAAAAAAGAAAACCCTCCAACGACGCAAAAGCGGGCCGAAGACCGTGATTCACGACATGCCCTCATCCCGAAGACCCGGCGGAACCCTGACGAGACTCCTGAACACGGCGACAGCTACACGGCGCTGCGCTTACCCACATGACAGAAACGGCCGCCGAGATGACGAGACGGATGACGCACAGTGCCCGATCGTCAACACGCACAAGCCGAGATGGGACGCTCCGACGCACCCGGAACTCGATGAAGGTGCCGTCTGACCTCCACTTGTCCATCGACGGCTTTGACGTAGTCGCCCTCATCGACACGGGAGCTGACTACTCGGTAATAAGCGGGTCATTCGCGTCCAAGCTGAAGAAAGTTACGACAAGATGGGACGGTCCGCATATACGCACAGAAGGATGCCATCTCGTAACCCCAAGTGGAACGTGCACATCACGCGTCAAACCATCGACGGCACCACGTACCCTGCTGAGTTCGTCATTTTGCCTAACTGCTGCGATGAACGTAATTCTCGGACATGGACTTTTTGACGGACAACGGCACTATAATTGATCTAAATTTTTTCTCCGATCAATCCAGGACGCCGCAACCAAACCCCGACCACCATGCTCCAGAAGGATCGCCGATGATCATGCACCCTGCCACCCCGCGCAAGCTTGATGAGCAACGTCCACTGTGAGGATGCTGCTCCTGACATCGACACTATCGTAGAGTGACCAAAGGTTGCTTCTCAATCGCGGTATCTCCGTCGCAAGAGGCATTGCACGTTTTCAGCAATGCCAGTCTCACGTTTTGGTCACAAATTTCACTGAGGAGTACCAGCATCTAACAAGGGCGCTGCAAGTGCGTTCCTCGAAGAAACGCCATAAGAAAGTCAAGTGATCGCGGTCGTCAACTTTGAACACGCACGCGCAGATGCTTCCAAGCTGCCACATCCCTTCGACGTGAACCCGGCGCTGCCGCAAGAAAATCGGGACAGACTACTGGAATTGCTGTGTCGCTACAGCGAGTGGTTTTCGTCAAACTCAAAATCACGTCACATACCCCTAGCGAAGCACCGAATTATAACCGAAGATGGATCCCGACCTAACCGACCCGCACCGTACCACGTCTCTTCACCAATGCAGCAAGCCATTACGACTCAATTAGGTCAACGACATGCCCAGAGACGACATTATAGAGCCATCGAAAAGCCCCTGGGCTAAGCAGGTCGTACTCGTAAAGTAAAAAGACGGCACATTATTGTCCTTCGCTGACTACCGGTGATTCAACACAATCACCAAAAAGAACGTGTACCCCCTGCGACGAATCGACGACGCCCTCGACCATCTCTGCCATGCCAAGTACTTCTCATCGATGGACATGAAGACCGGCCGCAGGCAAATTGAAGTGGAGGAGAGAGACCGAGAGAAAACTTCGTTTAGAACCCCGGACGGCCTATACGAGTTAAAGGTGATGCCTTGGGGGCTGTGCACTGCGCCAGCAACGTTTCAAAGAGTCACGGACACTCAGCTAGCTGGCCTGAAGTTCCACACTTGCCTTGTATATCTCGACGACGTTGTGGTATACACCTGGACTTTCGACTAACACCTTGCAAGGTTGGAGTCTGTACTCGAGGCCATTCATACGTCGGGGTTAAGGCTGAAGCCTGAAAAGTGCCGTTTCGGGTATGAGGAACTGAAGTTTTCGGGCCACGTTGTCAACGCCGCGGGAGTCCTACCTGACCCGGCAAAAACTTCAGCCATTGCGAACTTCCCAAGTCCGAATGAGAAGAAAGGCGTGCGAAGATTTCTCGGACTGTGCGCATGCTACCTGTGCTTCGTCGCAAACTTCGCACGCATTGCAGAGCCACTTACACGCTTGACGAAAGATAGCACACCTTTTAGCTGGGAAAGCGACCAAGAAAAAAATTCCCGCGCCTTCCCGCGAGGGGAACACGAGTAAATGCAGAGCATTTCGGCCTCAGTACTGGTTGAAGACAGTGTTGCTTCCATCGCTTCTTCCGTGATGCTGTTGTAGCAGACACGAGTAAACGTGGGAGTGAGCGTCAACCAAGGAAGGAAGGAGCAACGCAGTGACTGAAGCACGAGCGACCGCTAGCCGCTTTATATTTGCAGCGCGCGCAGTAGAGGGAGAGCAGTAGGGGGGGGGAGAGCGCGCATGCGCAAGCAGCGCGCGCCCTTCCACGCCCCACCGCGCTGCTATCACGCACCTGTTACGCCGAGACCGCGACGGAGCGAACGGGCTGACTACGACGCATGCGCGCGCCAGCTGCTGTTGGGAGAGGAGGAGGGAAGTAGGAGAGGCGCACCTGCTGCGGACGCGGAGTTGTGGACGCCGTCCGACGCAGGAAGAGGCGAGGCTAAGAAATGCTCTGCATTTAAAAGCATTCTGCGAGCTGCAAAAACGCCTGCACAGCCCGCCCGTGCTCGCTCATTACGACGACAACGCCGAAACAGAAATGCACATGGAAGCTAGTGATATAGGTTTGGGTTCCGTCCTCGTACAAAAGCCAAGCGGTTGCGAAAAGGTAATCGCCTATGCCAGCTGTGGTCTGTCGAAAGAGGAGAAAAACTACTCTGCCTCCGAGAAAGTGTGCCTCGCTATTATGTGGGTCATTTCAAAATTTCGCCCATACGTCTATGGTACACCGTTTAACTAAAGTTCGGGTTAGGGCTAGTTGGTTCATAATTAAACTGAGAAACAGCGCTTTAAACGAGGACAGCGAGAGACGAGTACACATACACTAGCGCTGACTATCAACTCAGCAATATTTTATTGCTTGCGGAAATATAAAGGAAGAATTCAATGACGTCACACCCATGCGTGAAAAAGAAACAGAAACAGAAACACAAACAAACTACAGCCGCATCTGCTATGCCAAGATAACTCGAAATTACATGTTCAAGTACACAAGTTCTTTCTGATACAGAGCTGCGGAAGGGGTGCTGACGCACTGTTCGCCACGCTGAACGATCTGCCACGCCTCGTAGATTTCGCGTGCGCGTGTGTCGCGAAACCTCTTGAGTACCTTAGTGTGTTCAAACGCGGGGAGCACTTACAGGCCTTGCAGGCCTTGCAGTGCGTTGCCAAGTTGCTTCCTGTGCCGGTTTTATGAGAGTACGCATGGTCCCTTAGGCGCTCGTTCAGGCAACGCCCGGTCTGCCCCACATACACACGACCACATGCGAGGGGCACCTCGTAAACGACGCTGTCGTGCCAATTTCGTCAAATATGCTGGAGGTACGCCCCTAGAAGCAAAAAAGGGGTGCTGCCATATTCCTCGGCCCATTCCAACCTTACGAAGCGTGGAATTTTTTTTTTTATTTATTTATTTATCAATACTGTAGGTCTCCTGCAGACCCATACAGGAAGCGGGCATACAACATCCCAGGTATCTGATTAGATACAAAGTCAAGAAAATACAATATTTCGAGGGACGATACGCGGAACAGCGGGGCACTTACAATAGCGAGTACATCAATAGTACATTGGTGCTCTTCCCATACACGAGAAGAAGAAACAAAATACTAGAAACCGCGTTCTACGCATGACAAACAACGTATGTACAAAAATTACAATACACCACTGCAATACACGTTTTTCACTATCACAACAACAAGAACAACAAAAAATAACTATACAGGCTCTGTTACCTGCTCCACAAATGAACAAAATTGATCAATATTTGTAATATTAACAGCATCACTTGGTAGCGCGTTCCAAGCGTTCACAGCGCGAGGGAAAAAGGAATATTTGAACACATTGCTATGCGCACTGAATCGCCCACTCCGCACTGTTGAACGCGTTGGTTCGGTCGTGTCCTCACGGAATGGAGTGCAGCCGGGACACGCAAGTGGAGCGGTTGTGGTCGGCAGGCTACCGACAGGCCTTGGTCCTTGGAATTGCTGAAGCGCTCCTGAAGAAAGTCCGATCGACCCACGAGACCCAAGAAGAGAAGCGAAAAAAAACTACGCCCACCTCCCCTCGCGGGAACCGTGGTGTGATGCGACGCAGAGCGGGTTCAAGCGCAAGCGGAGAGCAACCGTCGACCGAAAGGCCACCGGAGAGCGGCACACCAGTTTTCTGCGCAGCGTGCCCGAAGGAGGGGAGACCGCGGAGAGAGAGAGTACTGTACATGCCCAGCACCGCACGCAGCGCCGCACACCGGCGGAGTGAGAGCGCGCTGGCCGCCACACCCGCAGATTTGAGAGAGTGTGTTCGCTGTCAACTGGGCACGCGCGGGCGCCAGTGCGTCTGCCGCGGCTATGACGCAACACAATCCAACACAATCCACTTTAATCTAATCCAATCCAAATCCAATCGAATCCAATCCAAGTCAAGCCAAGCCAAGCAAAGCCAATCGAATCCAATCCAATGCCCCTCGCGAGAGAGTGTTCGCTATCGGAGAGGAGAGGGGGAGAGTGGAAAGGCTGCCGACAACAACGGAAACACGCAGGAATGACGGACAACAACGGACGCACGCAGGAAGGACAGGACCGCCGACAAGACACGCTCTGATCGTCGCATCTAAAAGCCCCTAAGCGTCATACCGTACATCCACAAGGTATCGCACTGGATCAGGAAGGACAGGACCGCCGACAAGACACGCTCTGATCGTCGCATCTAAAAGCCCCTAAGCGTCATACCGTACATCCACAAGGTATCGCACTGGATCAAAAAGGTCGCTGAAAAAACATCCCCCTCGCGAGGGGCACGATCAAATGCAGACCATTTCTGCGGGGGGGCGCGCCTGCTAGTCGTATGGATTACGTATTGGTTGTTGTAATTGTTGTCTTCCAGCGTAGATATTGTCGATGAAGTCGATGGTTGAAACGTGCCGTGAACCCCCCTGCCGCGGCTATGAGCAACGTGGAGCGGCTATGACGCAACGTGGCGCGGCTATGACGCAACACAATCCAACACAATCCACTTTCATCCAATCCAATCCAATCCAAGCCAATCCAAGCCAATCCAATCGAATCCAATCCAATGCCCCTCGCGAGAGAGTGTTATAGCGCCGAAATCGCCACCACGCGAACGCGTGATGCTGACGTCACGATCACGCCACAGATGTTAGCGACCGCAGCGCGCGCGTACGACATATGTGGTTTAAGCGCAAACCGACCGCGGCGAGAGAGCGCGATGCGAGCGCCCCACCTGTTCTTGCGCGCGAACCTAACGCGGCGAGAGAGGGTGTTGCGCACGTCCCCACCTGTTGTGCGCCCGAACCGAACGCGGCGAGAGAGGGCATTGCGAGCGGAGAGAAGGCGAGGAGGACGCGGGGAGAGGGCGCACCTCTGGCCGACGGTTGAATGAGTCAAGGATATAAGGCACGTTCGTAACCTTCCGTTCTGTGTCGGCTTTGTGGCTCAGTTGGTGGAGTACCGTGCACCTTGCGTTCCGCCCGCAGAGTCGTAGGATCGAAACCTGGTGCCGGCAAGTATTTATATAGTGTGGGGGGAGCGATGCGGACGCGGACTACGGACGCCAACGCGGGTGACATCGTGAGTTACTGAAATGCTCTGCATTTAAAAGGAGGTGTGCGGACAGTGTTCACGGCCCCGAAAAAACTTGGAAGTTTGTGTGCGACGGTGAACTCGCCTTGGCGCACAAATGTGCGATGCATGAAAAAGGACGAAAGCGCTTATTGGCCTGCCGCGACAGCGTCGTGTAAGAGATGCCCCTCGCATGTGGTCGTGTGTATGTGGGGCAGACCGGGCGTTGCCTGAACGAGAGCCTAAGGGAGCATGCGTTCTCTCCTAAAACCGGCACAGGAAGCAACTTGGCAACACACTGCAAGGCCTGCAATGCGAGTATGTGCTCCCCGCGTTTGGAAGACACTAAGGTACTCAAGAGGTTTCGCGACACACGCGCACGCGAAATCTACGAGGCGTGGCAGATCGCCCAGCGTGGCGAACAGTGCGTGAGTACCCCCTCCGTAGCTCTGTATCAGAAAGTACTTGTGTACTTGAACATGTAATTTCGAATTATCTTGGTATAGCAGATGGGCCTATTTGTTTGTGTTTCTGTTTCTTTTTTTCTTTTTCACGCATGGTTGTGACGTCATTGTATTCTTCCCTTATATTTCCGCAAGCAATAAAATATCGATCAGTTGATAGTCAGCGCAAGTATCTATGTCTTCTCTCGCTCTCCTCGTTTAAAGCGCTGTTTCCCAATTTAACATCGTTTAAGGTTGTGACAGACCACCATGCGCTGTGTTGACTCGCAAAGTTGAAGGAACCCTGTGGCCGCCTTAAGCGATGGAGCTTGCGCCTGCAGGAATTCGACGTTACAATCGTCTACAAATCCGGCAGGAAACACTCCGACACCGACTGCCTGTCCAGTGCCCCCGTCGACCCACCTGTACAAGAATCCCATGAGGACAGCGCGTTCTTCGGAGTCGTTACGGAGAGCGACCTTGCCGCCCAGCAGCCTGCCGACCCCGACTTCTACGTCATGATCGACTACCTCGAAGGACAGAACGTTGACGTGCCTAGAGCGTTCAAACAAAACTTTCCAGCATTCAGCCTCAAAAACTTCGTCATCGTGAAGAAAAATTTCAGCCCCGGAACGATAATGAATTACCTCATTGTCATCCCGGCAGATCTTCGTGACAAATTTTGGAAACGTGCCATGACGACCCATCTTACGAAAATCTCGGCACAGCCCGATCAATTTGAAAAATCAAGGCGAAGTACTACTGGCCCAGCCTTACATCCGACGTCGCCCACTACATCCGGAGCTGCCGTGACTGCCAGCGATAAAAAACGCCGCCGACGAGACCCGCCGGACTTCTGCAGCCAATCGCCGTCCTATCGAGGCCTTTCCAGCAGATTGGAATGGACCTTTTGGGCCCGTTCCCTACGACAAGATCAGAGAACAAGTCGATTGTCGTAGCGACAGACTACATGACGCACAGCGCAGAGACCGCTGCTCTTCCAGGTGGGACTGCCCAAGAAGTGGCAACGTTTTTCATAAGTCAAGTTGTGTTACGACATGGACCGCCTAAAGTTCTAATTACGGACCGCGGTACGGCCTTTACTGTCGTGCTGATGGAAGGAAACGTACGCTACAGCAACAAGGATCACCGAAGAACGACGGCCTACCACCCCCAAACGAACGGACTAACGGAACGTTTGAACACGACGATTGCGGATATCCTGTCCAAGTACGTCGATGTTGAACATAAGACCTGGGACGAAGTGCTCCCGTATGTCACGTTTGCCTACAACACGGCTATCCAAGAAACTACGCAGATGACGCCGTTCGAGATTGTCTACGGAAGGCGGCCTACTACGATGCTTGACGCCATCCTTCCACACGTAAGAGACGAGGACCTCAACGGCGACGTGAAAGGATACCTTCAGCGTGTGGAGGAGGCTCGCCAGCTCGCTCGAGTTCGTACAACGTAGTAGCAGCCGGTGCATGCCGGCCGCTACAACCTCCGACGGCGAGACGCAGAGTGCCACCCAGGGGATCGCGTGTGGGTTTGGACTCCCATCCGACGACGCGGACTGAGTGAGGAGCGTCTACGACGATATTTCAGACACTACCAGATTCAAAGACGTGTTGGCCAACTTACCTACGAAGTGATCCCCGATGGTGATTCTGGCACATCACGACGACGCATGCGACCCGAAGTCGTCCACGTGGTTCGCTGAAAACCTTTCTACGAACGATGACGGAATTTTATTTTTTCTTTGTTCGGACACTCGCTTATGTTAGCATCGGGTCGATACCCTCTGAGAGGGAGGTAATTGCCCGAACCATGGATTGCGTTTATTTATGTTTTAGTTTTACCGCCGGGCTGCGCTGGTCTGTGTTATCTGTGTGCCACGGGAAGCGCCTGTTCTATTCTTTCTTTCTATACCGCATGTGTTATCTCTTATGATAAGGAGAGCGTTCAGAACTTAGGTGAACAGCCTAGAATAATCTTCTTTGTTCTGGATGTAAATTGATGGTTCCAGAAACAGTCGGGCCTAAAGATAAAAAGGCTGCAGAGCAGACGCCGTGTCATTCTATTCCACTCTCCGACGCTCACCAACGCACGTCAAATTGTTTGCTGGTGCTTCGCCACCTTTGTACTTTTTAAGTTGTTAGGGGAACACAATTTCCCTACAATAAACGTGCTTTTCCTTCAAGACGACTGCCTCATCTTGGGCTTCGTGACAATATCATGCATAATCACACTGACCCTACACAACAGCCATCTTCATGCATTCCCTTCCCTTATGCATTTACTCGGCAATTGAGTATTTATTTACACATCCGTCCTCATCAAAAAACGTTATTTCTTGCGCTCTTTGCCCTTGTCGCCCTTTTGCCATTAAACTGAAACCATCATCAACATAACGTTCCCTAATATTATTTAGAAACGTTAACTTTACAACAGCTGTCCGACTTTCATTCCCTTCCTAAAGGCAGACATGCAATATATTTTCAACGATTACGTACTATGCCGTAACGCGCCACGGCTGTGTACGATAAACGGAAGCGTGCAAACCCCTGTGTTTGGCAGCCCGGACTGTCATACACATCGGCAATGAAGGTAGACCTTAATTGCTTTATTCCCGTCACTGTGCAGACATATTTGGGTCTTTACGAATCCTTCAAACCGTATTTAATCTGTAGCCGAGTGCTAGCCTTCTTGGTTCCGTTTGATACTTGTGGCGAGTCAAAGATTGATTCCATTCTCCAAATGCAAGTGCTGCTTGAAGGCAAAGCTGGATAGTGTTATTTGCAAATAAAATATCAGAAATGGTACCTTTACTGTGGCCTACTTTTTAAGTCGTCAGAATTTTGGTTGAGTTATTCATTTGTGAGAAATATTTTTTTCTAGTAGCAATATGCTGCTGCGAAAAACACTTTGAGCAAAAAGCAACGCTTTGAAGTTTTCACACTCACAAAACTGTTTACACGTGTCGTAAACGAACATGAAGAGCCAAGTAGCTATAAACAAACTCCTAATTGGACCAAATGAATCTCACGAATTGTGGCAGCGGGGAATGACCGCAACATCTGCTCTTTGCAGTTAATGACACGTTCATTGCGGCAAACACATTTTAGAAACTGAATTCGCGAAATAGGTGCATTATGAAGCTCCCCTAAAAACTCTAGGCGTAACCGGCCTGACACCAATTTCAAATCTAACTGCTTACTTCTATTAGTAAACTGTTTCGGCTGCGTAACACCTGTACTACACGGCCATTTCAAAGGCCTTCCGAAGCCCGTTGAACCAATTGTCTATCGAGTGTCTTATTGTAAATGCACAGGGCGGATTTTCATGCGAGCGTTCAATTGTCAATTGAAAGTCGCCGTGTAGCACAGGCATTAGTCATGTATTAGAAGTGTATTAAGCTGAATCATCAAAATCGAGAATAATGACGTAACGCTTTCTGAGAATCTGTATCGTTTTTTTTTTCGTAGTTTGTGAGCTTCTGCTTTCGAAACACGTGGCTACTCTTTGAAGATTAATTTGCCTAAAATCACGGGATTATTTTGAGGCTTCTTTTTGAGACTTTTTTGAATTATGGTACCAATTTACAACTGCTACACCTTCAACTATAAGGAGCAACCGTTTGAAAGTATAGCTTCTTTGTACGGAAAGCAATTGTCTGTGTTTACGGGGCGTAAGTTTATTTCTTCCTCGTTGTAGTAGATATGATACTATGACCACTGACAGAGTCGTTAACGCCAGCAATGCCAACAAGAAATACGTTCGTCACCACATCTGCAAAATTGTATTAGCAACGTTTTTTGCCAACACGTTTACATGGCTTCGAAATCTTTGAAATGTCACATTTGAGTGACTGGCTCCTTGTAACTTCGGAGAACCTTCTGCAGCTTGGCCTTTGTTGTACACGTCAACGCATGAGGCCAAATATTCTCGCTCTCCAGTGTTCCTGACTCCAGCATTATTGCGTTTCCACCTTATTACTGGGTAAGTTCATACATTTAGTACAATACTGTTATCTGCATAATTATTCATCATACTCAATGGACATAGGCAGTTTTTGGTGTTTAGGGGCCTAAAGTTGAGGAGATACCTAGAGAAGAACAGCAAAAATGCTAAAATATAATCAACTTGCCTTTAGGTATGCCGACAAACCGAAGTGGTGTATGCGTAGGCAGAATCGCAATAACAACATACTTTGGTAAGAGCCTACGTGCTAAACTGTCTACTCCAGTTTACAAAATGAGGCATTCGGAAAAGAACAATTGCTGCAGTTATGAAGGAGCCAAGTAGAACGGCGGAGAAAATATTATTGTTTAAGGAAGTGACCGCTTCTTTGATCGAGGATGAAAGCTTACGAACGGCTTTCAGGTTAGAGATTGCTCAGCACTCAAAACATTACGGTTACGCTACAATAATCACAGTTACTGAATAGATACTATTTCTACTAGAATGCGCTTCCAACAGATTCCCGCGCAATGGCTTCAATTGAGGACTCCTGCAATCCTTCTGAAATACAGTAGGGCTGCACCTCAGCAAGCAGACGTTAGCCCTGTTCGTTCCTGTGGCTGCCCTAAAAAGGGGCCCTCTTTTGTAATCGCGTCTGAACCAACAAAGCTTGTGTCATTTTTTCTCGTCACCACCTACCTCCTACCACCACTGCGACTTGCTAACATTGTGTTTTTCATTTTACAAATTATACGTTTTCTCGGGAATTCTGGTCTCAGTTTTATAACACCGGAACAGTAGAGCATTGCGGTAAACATTTTCCACCTTGCATACTGTACCATAAAATTTAGATACAGAAGCATAAATAATTAAAGATATTGTAGTCGACGAGAAACCATTAACTAACCTTTAAGGCCTTCGGAGGAGCTAAAGAGGTTTGTGCATTGCGGGAGTCTATAATCAGACCCTCAAACCACTTCTGAAAACACTTTATGATGTGCAGCCAACTAAGTACCTATCTGTATTGTTATGTGGTCGGGCAACTCCGGTTAGACCAGTCAGTATAAAAAGGAGCACGCGTCAATAAACACCAGTCTTGCCGTGTCACCTGCCCTTGGTCTGTCGTCAATCAAAACATGGTGTCGGAAGCGGCTTGCCGCGGATAAGCGGCGCATGCACAGTGTGCTCGTCGTCGTGTGCTCGCCATTTCAAAGCAGTCAAATTTGGGAGAGCAGGTGACCGCAGAATTTCCGGAGTTGTTCGAAGGTCTCGGCTGCGTGAAGCGTCCTTACAGGATCACCATGAGAGACGGAGCCAAGCCGGTAGCATTGCCAACACGACATGTGCCACACGCGAGACAGGCCCCTTTGCGCGAGGAACTGGTGCGTGTGGAGGACGAGGGCATCATGGTGAACTTGGAGGAACAAGCAGAGTGGGTGAGTCCCCTGGTCATTGTTGAATAGAAGTAGGGAGAAGTAAGAATTTACATGGATCCGCGGCAAATAAACGAAAGCATCAAACGAGAAAGATACGAGCTTCCGAGAAGGGAAGACATCGAGGCAGAGCTTGCTGGGGCCACGTGGTTCGGCAAGCTTAACGCAAATCGGGGGTCTTATCAAATACCGTCGAACGACGCATCATCAAGAATTTGCTCGTTCAGTACCCCGTACGGACGACATAGATTCCTGAGACTACCGTTTGGCCTGGGTTCTCCTTCCGAAATATTTCAGAGAAAAATAAGGAAAGCAGGGGACAGGACCCCTGCCGTGCGTGTATACATAGATCATGTGCTGTTTTGGGGAAGGACAAAAGCAGAGCATGACGAGCGCTTAAGGGCAGCACTGACTTCAGCCTGTTTCACGCTTAACGCGGAAACATGCCGTGATTTTATACATAGATAATGTGCTGTTTTGGGGAAGGACAAAAGCAGAGCATGACGAGCGCTTAAGGGCAGCACTGACTTCAGCTGGTTTTACGCTTAACGCAGAAAAATCTATGTTTGGCTCGCAAGAAATCAAATATCTTCGACATATATTCTCCCGTAAAGGAATCAACCTGGATGAAGAACTCGTGCGCTAACCTCAACATCCAAGCAGGAAGTGACGAGAATGCTGGGAGCACAAAAGTTTTTTGGAAAGTAAATTTCGTTCTTCTCTGAAAAAAAACTGCGGCACTGCGCAGTTTATTGCGGGAAAGTGCGTGTTTTGAGTAGAGCAACATTCACGAGGAAGAATTGGAAGGTATTCGCACTTGGCTAATGGTGGTGGTGGTGGTGGTGGTTATGTTTATTGACGGGTGGACCTAGCCTTGCGTAGTATGCCGGCAATTGCTAACCCGATCAGCACCTTTTAACCGCTATGCGCGGGAATTCACCATGACTCGCTGAGGCTTGTGACACGTAAAAATTGCAGGATCAAACGAAAGATGTCCCTCCTCGTGATCCAATGGCCTTCCGGGAAAATTAAATCTTTCAAAGAGGCATGCGGAGCGGCTCTCCTTCGCAGTTCTTTAAACAAAGCTAACCACTCCTCCGCATGCTCTCGGCACTCCATAATAAAATGACCGATGTCGCCTGTAGCACCACACGTTCCCCACTGAGGTGAAGAGATAATGTTCAGCTGATGGAGCCACGCCGGTGTCCGCGCTGAGTTGGTCCGGATGCGGAACAGTAAGGTTGCCTCTGTCCTCTTCATTCCTTTGGTGGCACAAGGTCGATGTTGTGGTCGCCAAAGAGGGCGGAAATGATCTTGTACGATTGTTTTTAAAATGCGCCGTTCATCTGGGGCCACCTTCTGAAGACGAGTGCACGATGTCGCTTCACGAGCCAACTGGTCCGCAGCCTCGGTTCCAAGCACTCCTACGTGGGAAGGGACCCACTGCAAGCGAACGCTAAATCCGTTTTCCTTTATCTGCTGAAGAAGACGCACGGAGCGTTGGCAAATTTTATCTGCGGGAAATCCAAGTTGCAAGAGTTGTAGGGCCGCCTTGGAATCCGTTAGAATTACCGCATGCTGCACCCGAAGCGATTTGATCTTTTTCAAGGCCGCCTCGATCGCTATGCACTCTGCCGTTGTTGATGACGTCAACTGGTCAATGCGAGCCGCCCAGGAAACGTTCATGCCGGGAATCACAAAGGCCGCTGCACTGGTGTTTAATTCTCTGTCGACAGATCCGTCCGTAAACACGTGAACACAATCTCTGTACGACCGGTTCAAGTGCTCAAGTGCTAACATTCTCGCTTCCGCCACTGGTGTATATCTCTTCGAGCGGATGCCCGGGATGGTGAGCTGACACTCCAAACTCTCGAAAGACCACGGTGGCTCCAAGCGATGTTGGTTCTTCCGCCGTTGCGGGTAGAGAATGCTGAGAGTGTTGAGCGCCGCGTATATGCGAGATTCCACCCTTAGGCGGAGACGCCTGAGCAAGGCCTTTCCGGCTGCGGACTCTCCCAGCCGGACAAGCTGCAAGAGCAACCGCTGAGACGCCATCAAGCGAAGAGGTGGAAAATGGGACTCTTCCAGGACTTTTTTGTTTGCCGCCGCCTGGGGAACTCCTAGGGATATCTTAACGCCCTGTCGGTGCAGCGCTTCCAGACGAGCATACTGGGACTCCAAGGGAGACAAAACAGGTAGCTAAGCATAGAAGATGGGTGACTCCCCGAGTTAGATGCAGCAATTCGTCGAAGCACATTTAAGCGGGGAACCACGGACGTGACAAGAGAATCCACGGCCTGCCTCCAGAATAATTTATAGTCGATGGTGACGCCGAGAAATTTCACACGAGTAGCTTGCCGGATTGGCAAGCCACCTAAAGTTAACTTGAGGCGCGTCGCTTTCCGTTTCTTTCCGGGAAACAAAATAAAAGAAGACTTTTCCGCGGAGACTGTTAGTCCCACCGACGAGAGATATGCTTGTACCGTACGAATTACTCCTAGAGCAATCATAGCCAACCGCTTGTGTTGATAACCTGAGATCCAGATGCATATGTCGTCGGCATATATTGATAAGTGCACTGACTTGCAGTCCTTTTTTACGGCTCGAGGGAGGCCCCCCATAGCCACATTGAAAAGTGTAAGAGACAGAACACTCCCCTGTGGCACACCTCGCGATACACTTCTAGTGCTACTTAAAACGTCGCCTAATCGCACCTGCATAGAGCGACCTGTGATGAAAGCGTGCACGAAGCGGAGGAGATTTCCTGTGACGCCCATTTGTGACAGCTTTGTGATGATGCCGCTTCGTACGACATTGTCGTAGGCGTTAGACACGTCAAAAAATAGCGCCAGTGTTGACAGTCTATAGGATCGCTGGTGTTCTACATGACTAACAAGATCGAGGACGCTGTCTTGTGCGCATAATCGTTGCCTCAAGCCAGTCATGCATGCCGGAAGCTTGCTCTTACTTTCAAGCCACCATATCAGCCTAGCATTCACCAGCTTTTCCATAAGTTTGGCGACACACGACGTGAGTGAAACGGGCCGATAAAAGGCGATGTCTGCCTGGTCTTTGCTGGGCTATAGAAGCGGTGCTACCCATGCAAGCTTCCACAAAGCTGGAATATTTCCTGTATTCCATACCTCGTTAAAGTGCAGCAGCAAGTCTTTTTGCGCTCTAAAGGCAAATTGACAAGCATTTGATTCATCAGCACCGTCCTGGCAGACTTTCACCCGAAAAACCAAATCAATATTAGCACTCACGCTTCCAGGAATACACTCGGAGCCGCGCTGATGCAGCTTCATGATAAGGGCTTGTGGCCAGTAGCCTATGCGTAGCTTAGGCGACTATCTAAACCGAAAGCAGATACGCGCGGACAGAAAAAGAGGCGCATGGAATCATGTTCGGTTGCGAAACGTTTGGCGAGTTCATTATTGGTACCAGAGTCCTTCAATGCTTCTCTGGTGATGAAACTCCCGGCCAAGTCCCGTACGGGGACAAAGGCTACCGCGAGGGGAGCAACCGCAGATCGGAGGGCATCGGGCGGCCGCCGCTGCTCTGCAGCCATACCGGCAGGCAGAAACGCAGTAGCAGCATGCCCGTTCGCACCAAATTTTTTCGCCACTCACAAAATGATAAGTCCATTTGAGCGGCCCACGACACGTAAAGCGAAAGCGCACTGCTGATAAGGCGGCGAGCGTCTATTTTATCTTACTCCGTGGTTCGTTCCCTGCCAAACGCGTTGTGACCACGTTCCGGCTGCCCCCCGATCAACACCAGCGCCGCGGCGTGGCAGCGAACAAAGCTCTCCCATTGCGTGACGGCAAAGTTTCACGACCAGAAAGGCATTAAAGGACTCTGTTGGTACCAAGACTGCAGTAGAAACTGATCATGAGCCTGTGTTGGCGATAGCTTAAAAAAATCGGTAAAATGCCCCCTCGCCTGCAACAATTTTTCTTACGTCTGACGCGTTTTGATGTTACCTTGCAGTTCGTTTCTGGAAAGAAACTGCTACTAGCCGATGCGCATTCCCGGATTCCATCTGGAGACAATACTCGGCCAATTAGGAATGAGGACGTTAGCGTACGTGCTGCTCAAGTCCTGGAAAGCCTTGTAAGAGAAAAATGAAACGAAAGCTGCAGACCGCGACGCAACAAGACGACGAGCAACTGAAAGCTATAACATACCTTGAACAGGGCGATATAACGCGTCCACTCGCCGCCGTGAAATCCGACATGTCATATGTTATGGACTACTAATAAACGGGTGAAAGATGGTTATTCCAACGCAACACAGCAAGGAAATCTTGGAACGCTTGCATGAGGGACGTCTCGGGCTCCACAAACTGAAACCGAGAGCCCGGGTGCTAATGGGCTGGCCTGGCATGCAAAAAGAGGTTAAAGAGTTAAGTGGGAAGTGGAGCACGTGTTGCCAGTTCGCTTATCGGCAACCTGCTGAGCCTGCCATCACCAGCCCTCCTCCAGACTTTCCTTGGTAAAGATTTGGAATAGATCTCTGTGAATACTCGGACGTCTCATACCTGGTAGCGTATAATGCATATTCAAACAATCCAGAAGTAGAGCTCCTAACGCAGACGTCGAGTGAAAGCGTCATTAAAAAAACTTGAAATATATTTGCAAGGCATGGCATTCCGCTGGAGGTACACACCAATGGGGGTCCGCAATTTACCTCCACTGCGTTTCGTAACTTTAGGCGGCTATGTGACTGACTCCTCAAATGTGATTTTCAATCCCAGGTTCCGAAGAGCGAATGGTCTGGAAGAAAAAGGAATACTGATCTTCCAACGCCTCCTGAAGAAAACTAAGCACGCCAGGGAGCCCTTCTAGGTGGCTCTCATGGATTAACGTCTGTCTCCTCTGGAGGATGGCAGAGGCCCGGCTGAGCTGCTAATGGGGAGGAGGCTACGAGGACGCCTACTGGCATTCGCTGTTCAACCTTCGACACAAGTAAAGAAACATGTACGGAAGCACAAGGACTACACCTCACTTCAAGTCTTGGCCAATGGAGACACCGTACGCATTCTAGACGACTTCGGGTGGACTATCAAAGCCACTGTTTATGACCATGTCGGGCACCGTTCTTAGTTACTGAGAACTAAAATGGACGCAGCCTAAGAAGAAACAGGCAGCGCATCCTCAAAACTAAGGAAACCTTCAGGCTGCCAGACATGGACGAGGAGTATGAAGCCAATGCGCGGGAGGTTGCTTCGGCAAGACATCCACCGTCAGCACAAGAGTGTCGTCCGCCAATCACCGTCCACCAGCCAGACTCAGCCAGAGCAAGGGGGGCAGACCATCCAGAGGCGAAGCCCATGACGACAATGTTCCGCCGTCAGCTACTGTTCAGAGGCCGAGTGTGAGGCAATTCCAAACACCCGAGCAAGATGCCGACCACGGAAACGGCCAAGCAGCTGGGACGAGCGACTACACGGGAGAGCGGGTTCGGAAATCTAATCTTATTAAGCGCCAGCAAACGAAGCTTTCGCACACAAAGGACGCAACAAATTGTGTAGTTTATTTTGTCCTTTTCATTGTTTGCATTTTTTGTTGCAATTTCTGCGTTGTGTTCTACAGCCTTTTACCCTAAGAGAGATGATGTATCGTTATGTTGTCTGGAAACGCCGGCCAAGCTGGTTGGTATAAAAAGGAGCACGTGCCTATAAACAGCATTCTTGCCGTGTCCCCCACCCGTGGTCTATTCTCAATCGAAACACCGATCACGCGGTTGCAGAAGTATGACTTGGTGATTAGTTTTAGATGCGAAGCATCCTATGGTCGGGGCTATGTCCCTCCCTTGTCGTTGTCGTTGTTGCGCCGTCCACACCCCCTTGCGCATGCTAGGCTTGCTGAACACTCGGTGGTGTCTTACGCTTCCATGGCTCCTGGAGCGACAGTGCGGCCGGTGTCTTCCTGGGTGGGCACAAGATGAGCACGCTTCCCCTTTAAGGGCTCTTGGAGCGACCGTGTTCCGGTGTCTTCCTGAGCCGGCACGAGACGAGCACGCTTCACGTGCCTTCGACGTTTCGTCGTCATCGGCAGCGGCATACGTCGCCGAGTCTCGGCGGTCCGTGATTTAAAGCAGCCCACAACCATCCGGGGAACGTGCATAGACCTCATCTTCAGCAACTTTAGGTTTCATCCTCTACAACAGCACATGACTTTACATTTCATAGACCATAAGGCGATCATAATCAAAGCGGAACGCCAACCACAGCTCGGCGTCCCCTACGTTGAACATAACGTTGATAACACCAAAATAATGACGCACTCATACCACGTACAACGTCTCTCTCTCTATTTATTGCCTCTCCACTCTAACGCCACCCAAACACCTCCAGTAAAATTACACAATCTTCCCGTAGGGGAACCCTGAGTATTAGGCGAATCAGCCATGGGGTCAATGCAATTTCCCATTTCGTAGTTCCGGTAAGTGAAAAGTGTGGCAGTCACCATGGAAACCAAACGGTAAATGTAACAGTAGCTACGTACCTCAACCTCACGGAAACGACGAACTGAAAACTAATCGGCACATGAATCGACCTCATGCCTGCTTCGCATACTACCCAGGGTTCCCCTACGGGAAGATGGTGTAATTTTTTGGCTAACGGTTAGCTAGGGCTTTGTTCACTAAGTTTTGAAAAAATAAAGCCGGTTCCTTCATGCATATGTCATATTTTAACGGCTCCGCTGAGGGCATAAAAACCGTTATAATCTTAACAGAGAACGTTTTTTTTATCGTCACCCTATTTTTAGACGTGTCATTCCACTCAAATTCTTAGGATAAGAAAGCCCGCAATGTATTCCCGATTTCCATGCCTCACGTGAAGAACACCGCGAGGCAGTGTCTCCAACACCAAGGAGTCCTGCCTGACCCGACAAAAACTCCAGCCATCGGTTGCTTGACGATGGTAAAAGATTAGAAAGGAATGCGAAGATTACTCGCACTGTCCACGTACTAACAGTCGTTCGTATAAAATTTCGCCAGAGTAGCTCAATTTCCACTCGTCTGATTACAGTGAATTGTAGGTTATCTGCGGATGAAGAGCCGTAGAGGAATTTTTCTAGCTTCAAATTCGCCTACAGCGCCCGCCTGCGGTTTTGCATATACACTAGTACGCCAAGATGTATCTAGAGACAGACGCCAGCGACGTAGGCTTGGGTGGTATTGCCCTCAAAAACGGAACGGCTACGAAGACGTAATCGGTTATGGTAGCCGCAGTATTTTAAAAGATAACCCCTGGCGGTCAAAATTAATCCGGAGCCCTCCACTACGGCGCGCCTCATCGCCTGCGTTGCATCGGCGCGTTAAACCCTACAATCAATTCAATCAAATCAATTTTAAAAGATAAGGTGAACTATTCAGCACGTAAAAAAGAGTGCCTCGCCAAATTATGGGTCATTTCTATGCTTCGCCCGCATGTGTACCGCACGCCGTTCAAAGGGAACACCATGCGCCATCTTGGCTCAAACATTTGAAGGATGCAACCTTCCGCCTTTGGGGACGGAGCCTGCACCGTGAAGAATTCGACGTTTTTATCGTTTACAAATAGAGCAGGAAACATTCGTTCGCCAGCTGCTTGTCACGTGCCGCTGTCAACCCGCCGCCACAGGACTCCGACGAATACGCAACGTTCCTCAGCATCGCCCTGTGAGTGACCTAGCCACACAGTAGTAAGGAGACCCTGAGTTGGGCGTCATGATCGATGACCTAGAAAGACGCCGCGTCGCCGGGACCAGGGGTTTTAAGAGCAACTCAGTTGCATTCATCCTGAAAAATTTGGTGCTAGTGCAGAACTTCGGCTTCACAACGAGAACGAAGTGTCTTCTTGGCATCCACGCCAACATCTGCGAATAAATTTTGGAAGCGTGCTACGATGTGTACCTCCGTTTGGCGCGCACGTTCGCAATACTATTGGCGCCGCCTAACATCCTAACATCTATTATGCCGGAGCTGCCTTGATGGCCAGTGAGGGAAACGCTGCCGACGAGGCGTGTCAAACTTGTTCAGCCAACCACCGTACCATCGCGGCCATACCAACAGATCGCTATAGAAATTACAGGCGCGGTCCCTGTTCCACAAAGCGCCAAAACGTAAATTGCCGTAGCCATAGACTACACGACGCGCTCCCCGCTCCCCGCTCTGGGGCCACCTTGTATTCAAGATGACGCAAGTGGCGATATTGGGGAGTCAGACCCCTACACGTAAGCTGTAACCAACTGTGACAGTGAATTTTGCGGCGACGTGTAGAAGCCTCACAATGGCGGTCGTAGGAGCCCTGGTCATGCGGCAGGCAATGGACTCCCGGACTGCCTTCCAGGCAGGAAGGCAGTCTGTTCCAAACGTAACAGAAATTCGGGGATACTAACCAGATTATGTGACGGTTTTCTCCTGCAAAATAGAAACTAAATAAACTAACTGACAGCTTGTGCCACAAAATAATGTAGTGCATTGCAGTGTACTGCAAAGTTTTTTGCGGCGAAGTTCTGCTAAATAAAAAACAAGTGCCCCTCGTTTGCAGGCGTTAAGATTATTGTAAGCGTAAATATCCCGACAACAGGGCCGACAACCACAGACGGCTACGTGGTTAACCGATGCTTGCGAAACATGCGCCACTGGGCGCTACTCTAAGACATTTGCGTGCACTTGAGCCTCTCCATTATTTTTTTTACTCCAGTACTCCTACACGTGATGCTAGTTTTGCGGATCCCCAAGGTGATTGCCGCTGTCTGCTCTTTGTAACGAGGAGTACAGAGATGTTTCCGACTTTACAAACGTGTTTTTGTACCTGCAACTCGGCCGTTCCCTGTTTCCGGGATGACTTCTCGGTGTCGTTTGGACACACAAATAGTTTAACTTGAAGAAAAGTGTATTCCCGGTAGTATATGACACTTTACGTTTGTGCAGTAATAAAAGGTGCAAAACAACAAACTCTCGTTCAATATATCCTTACAAAGCGACTTCGGGAACATTTGCAGTGTGTGCATCTCGAAGTTACAAGTGAAGATTATCCCTATACTGACTCGGAAAAGCGTGCCGTTTTTAAATATAGTGTGGGTCTCGCTTTCGTTAGCTTTTTACAATAAGGTATAGCACATTGGGATCAATTAAAAGTGAAAATGTATTTCGAGCATTGGCAAGGCTGTTTACTGTGGACAGGCTGAAAAGGCGTGCCGGTTTGTATTGTTTGTTCTTTATTTAAAATGTCAGTATAAGAATTTTGTCTCAAAATCTCAGCGCAGTTTTTTACACGAATATACACCGAAACGTTTTGCACGTGTATGCCTTTTTATAAAATAGGTGACGTGACCACAAAAGCGATGCCTAAAAACTCATTTGCAGCGAAACTGCTGCTGTGTGCGGCTATAGTGGCTATATTTACCCTGTGCAAAAATGAACAAAACTTCACAAGCTCCATTGACGGATTCAGTGTAAGTTCATTTTCATTTGGAAACCCCTTTCTTATGTGCATAATTTTCGCCATGATTTAATCAGTATATAGGCATCTTCTATTTAAAGTCAGTTGTAACACCTCTCGCTTTGACCGTAAGCTCGTTCTTTTGTGGAACATTCCCATGGACGCTCACGGACCCTATAGGCGTAAACATTGCAGCGGAGTTTTTTGCTGTTTCATTTCCCCTAGTGAATTGGAGGCTTAGCGTAAAAAGGACGAGGATGGTTGCAGACAAGACAGGTGCTACTAACAACCGGGTTTATTTCTAAAAGACCCTGACCAGCTGCGTGCTCAAGCTTCTCGAGAAGATGATAAACCGGAGGCTCGTCTACTTCTTGGAGTACAACGGTCTTCTCGAATGCTGCCAGGCAGGCCTCAGGGGGGGGAGATTCACAAACGATCAACTTGTGGCACTAGAGTCATACATCAATGATGCCTTCATTCACAAACACTTCGGTTTAACGGTGGTTTTGCACCTCGAAAAGGCCTATGACACCACCTGGAGTTATGGGATCCTTAGTGACCTCAAGGCATTCGGTGTTTCTGGTAATATGTTTAACACCCTTGCCAGTTACTTGTCCGAAAGAACCTTTCGCGTGAGAGTTGGTTGTGCACTGTCAAAGATTGATGTGAAAGAAAATGGCTTGCCGCAAGGTGGAGTGTTGAGCTGCACGCTCTTCATAGTTAAGATGAACTCTCTTGGAAAGGCATTGCCACCTACAATCTCTTATTTCATGTATTTAGACGATGCCCAGATATCCATTAAATCATGTAATATGTCCATCTGCGAATGCCAAGTCCAGCTCGGCGTCAAGTAACTTGCCGGCTGGGCAGACAAGAAAGGTTTTAAAATTAATCCTGTAAAGAGCTCTTGTGCTGTGTTCTCCAGGAAGCCTGGGGTCCACCCTGACCCAGACATCACTTTTAAGAGCGAGCCGATTCCTGTGAACAAGGAGAACAAGTTCTTAGGTATTTTATTCAATGAAAAGCTAACATTCATTCCTCATATCAAACAGCTCAAATGCAAACGCTTAACAACAAGGAACATACTTAAAGTCCTTTCACACCTTTTTTATGGGGCCGACAAGCAACTCCTGCTGCGTCTTTACACAGCTTTGTGGGGTATCGGCTTGACTACAGCAGTGTCGTGTATCGGTCAGCGACAAAAACAGCCCCTAAATTGCTCCACCCAGTCTTGCATCTTGGCCTTCGCCTCTCCTGCGGCGCTTTCCGCGCTAGCCCTGTCAAGAGTTTGTATGTCGAGTGTCACAAATGGTGCCTAGGGCATCAGCGGAAGTATGTTGGCTAGCTGTATGCATCTAAGACTGTATCTCTCACCAACCATCCTTTTAATCCTATTATGTACGATACATCAAGTGTACAACTCTTTTTAAATAAGGCATTTATTTCCTCACCTTTCTCTCTCAGCGTTACGGAGGAGCCTTCTGCACTTATGGTACCTCTGTCAGACACGCACAAGACACCCATCCATAATTTAATTCCACCATTGAATCTACGTCCTATATCATGCGACCTATCATTCACACTAGTAGGAAAAAATAGGTTACCCAAGAGTGCAATTCTTCAGCACTTCCTCTTCCTGCAGGACTAGTACAGGTGCGCAGAATTCTATAGCTACGCGTCGAAAACTGGTTCTGGTGTCTCTTGTGCAGCGCAGGAACCAAATTTTAGAGACGGAAAAACAATGAATTTTCATACAAGTGTTTACACGGCAGAAGCGTATGGCCTCTTACTCGTTTCAAATCACATCATCAAACATAAAATTCCCAAGTCCATCATGTACACAGAATTTCTAAGCGTTGTGCAGGCACTGTCAACAGGAAGGTCGTCTAAAAACTATCTAATCAATCTTCTTTTAAAGGTTTTAATGATTGCATATGCTTTAAATTTAGAAATAAATATATGGTGGGTGCCAGGTCACTGTGGGATCCCTGGCAATAAGACCGCTGATCAAATGGCTGGTGCTGCTGCTCTCATGACCACAGTTGACATAACAACAGTGCCTTACACCGACTAAAGACACACATTTCATGACAGCTTCGTAACACATGGCAACAACACTGGAGTCAACAAACAGAAAACAAACTACACGTAATAAAAGCACAACTGGGACGCTACATAACTGACTCACACAACAGATACACAGAAGTCGCCCTGGCTAGGCTGCGGATAGGCCATACATATGTAACGCACTCCCACCCACTCACTGGATCTACGCGACCCATGTGTAGCAGGTGTGGAAGGGACCTATCCGCGGTCCACATACTAATCACATGCAAGGCACTTCATATAACACGACACAAACCTTTCCCTGAATTATACAGACGACACATTCCACTACATTCATCATACGTTTTAGCTGATGAACCAATGTTTTATCATGAACGTGTTTTTAAGTTTTTAGCTAAAGCATAATTTCTGCAGTTCTTGTCATATCAGATGTAATAATCCTTGCTTATACACCAGGCATCTCCATTGTCTTTTGTATTGCATAACTTTTACTTCTCGCTCACAGGTTTTGGTATTTACAGCTCTTTGCCCTTAGTCGGCCTTGCGCCATAAAAAACGCAACCCTCATCATTATTTCGAAACGTACACGCATATATATGACCTGCATTCACTGAAGAAAAAGAAAGCAAGGAAAAAAGATACACTATGGGCACCTGGCACACCGCGAACATCAGAAAAAATTTGTAGAAATTCACTTTCCCTATCATATATAGAAACCGACGGTACACTAACGCACATGGGACCCTTTCTTTTTATTAAAAGTGTCTCGGCAACTTCACGTGCACTCACATTCCTGTTTCTTTCAATTATTTTTGTTTTAGTCAAGGTCGAATTTACAAACACAATCGTAATCCTTGCAATGTTGGGGATGTGCGAACCAGCTCCATATTTTATCGACAAGGCGGATTCTCTTAGGCGGTTATTGATGCATCAGCTAGTTTGGCCAATATACACTTTACCACATATAAAAGGAATCTCAACACACCTATCGTAGTCTTGATGAAAGGCTTGACAATTTTCCTTTACACATTTTTTGCGCTTCATTTCTGGCGCTCTTCTTGAGCACAGCGTGGCAAGCTTTAAGGGCGCTGCCAACAAAACCGCCACGTTCAAACTAGAAGCGACCTCCTTAAAGTTGTGCTCAAGTCGGTGCGAGTACGGTATGACCGGAGGCCTGGGCTCAGTTGGCAAGCGCTCGGCAGGAGCCCTTTGATGAGCACCGGTCGTTTTCCTCGAGAAACCCTCTGCCACAGGGGAAAGGATTGAGCTCGGAGAGCCAGGTGCTTGAATCCTGGCCATTTATTGGTCAAAACTGCTCCCCATAGCATGCTCACAGGATTTCTGAAGGGATGACGGAAGGCACATAGTGGCGATGGTACACTTTTTAGTTTTAGAATGCGCGGAATCAAAAGGCAACAGTTCCTTGCAGGATCTAGGGGAAGTATTCCCAGCAAACGTCGTCGTCCAGAAAAGTTAGGTAATTACCCTAAATCATGAAGTCTACTGTAAAGGTGTAGCTCATGTGTAAAATCTAAACCCATCCCGCCCCGATGAAAATACCTTTAAAAATCTGTGACTCCGTTAGAACAGTACTTGGTCCTGTTTTAAAGATAAGCTTTTTACTTCTACCAGCCAACGGTTCTTTCGTGGAATGATCCGCAAGGAACTCCCAACGCGCCTGCGGAGGGAACGGCGGTTTTCACTCTCGGAGCAGAGTCTATACGGCGTGGCGAATTTACCCAACGTTCCCCCCGCGCTCACACCGGCGGACGCATCGGCACGACCCGGCTTTGTCGTCTGCTTAAGCGACGGTTGTTTGGTGCCTGTTTAGGTACAGCTTCGCGTCCATTGCGCGCTTCCGTCGCACGGCCTGATTAAATTGTTCGACAGCCCCTATTGGGTAACCCGGGCACAACAAAAAAAGTGATCGTACGTGAAAGATATGTTAAAGATTGGTTTGCAGGACCCGAAAACAAAATGAAGAGACCACACGTAGACATCTGGCCGATATACGAATACTAACTTTTGCGCACTGCTTGCAACGAAAGGGACTCCGTTTTTGAAATTGCGGAATACCAATTCGGTTGTCTTTTAACAGGTGCGACAAAAGGCCAAAGGATCAAGCGGTTCTGATTAATAGCGATTATAAGATTTCCCTCCGCGTTCTCGCAATCCTTCAACTTACTAAACTAACTAGTTTACATTGGTAGAAATGGGAATCACTAAGCCCACATCCCAAATTGTTTCGGTGTCCGCGCTTTTGTCGCGCGGCGATGTGGCCCCGAGCTATGGCATCGGGATGGGTATGTTCAGCCTCGTCGTTCTCTTTCAGCCGACGTACGTCCGGGCTACAGCGGCGGCGTCCGACTCTGAAGCACGGCAGGGACCGACGCTTCTGCATTCGGGGCACAGCCCCTGCGAATTTAGGCAACGCCAGGAAGAATCTCTGGTTTCGCTCTTTGTAGAGCCAGGTGTGTGAATTTAAGTGGCGTCGCATGGGAAATTGTGTGGGTGTCGTTTAATGCTTTTCTTTCCGATCACCTTCATAGCGTGGATTGGAGCGAAATTATTTAAAACTTGATGAATTTTCGGTATTTGAAGAAGCAGGACCAAAAAGAGGCAGCGCGAATATATGCTCAAATGAGCACGTAGATGGGGCAACATGTCCGCGATAGTATTTATTTATATATTAGTTTATTTATTTATGTATCAGTTTGTTCATTTATTTATTTATTATTTTTTTGTTTGTCTGTTTTTTGTTTATTTATTTGTTTGTTTATTTATATACTGCTTGCCTAATTGCCAGGCTTTATGCAGGAGTGTGTGAACGCGGCACAAGAACATTCACTGAAATAACAGCTAGGACTACGACAATTTGACTATAGTACGGACAATGCTATTCAATGTCGACATTGTTATACACACACATTTGTATGCGCATAAGGCGGCACAGAAAGTGTGCGCCAAGACCGGGCCGTCTATGGCCGCTTTCTGAAATGTCCGGCCAGCATCCAGGTTCTGGCAGCCACTGATCATGCGTTGAACGGCCAACATTCGGCAACCAGCGCTTCGGTATTTTTCCGTCCGCCCTTGTCCGGACGCACAACGGCAGCTAACAGGCTGCCAGATATTCAGTTCTCTTACGGCTGCCGATGTTGAGAAAGAGAACGGCCGAAGTACGGCCTTAGGGCATCCGTTTTTTCTTCGCGAAGCGGTAATCGGCCGAAGCTTGGCAAGCGACCGGCCACAGAATATGCGCATTCTTGCGGCAGTTGGTGTTCGAAAGCAGACCGGCCGGAGCGCGGCTGCCGTGCATTCGTTGTTTCAACGGTGAACCGCGTGTCCGGCGGTAGAATATTTGTTTTCTTCGGGCAACCAGTGTTATGAAGGATACCGGCCGACGTACGGCCCCAGAATATACGTTTTTCATTCGGTTAGCTGTCCTCGGCCGAATTACGGCAAGCGAATGGCCACAGAATATTTGGCATCCGGTGTTCGAGAGGAGACCAGCCTACGTAAGGTATCTGGTTATACGTCATTTTTTCGCCAAACGGCATACAGCCGAATAACGGCACGCGCCTGGGCGCCGAGAATTCATGCACAGACGTGTTAGGAAGGAGACCGACCGGTTTTTTTCCTGGGGGTAGAAAAAGCCGTTAGGGAGCCGAACGACGGGGACGCGTTTTTCATCCGCTCCGTGTTTCTACGTTCTAAATGAACGAACATCGTTTTTCAAACAGTAATGAGTGTTCTCGGTGAACGGGCAAGGTGCAAGGACTCACTGGACATTAGCAGGGAACCTTTTAGGTCATCGAAATGTTATTTATTGCCACAAGAACACTGTGCCACACCGACGTGTGAGCTAAGCATCGCCAGTCATCGCCGCTACCACGCCTCTGCCGCCGGCTTCGTCGCCGCATCAGCTCGAGGCTATTCGCCCCCTCAAGAAATGGAGAGCATTGGAGACATCGACCCGGCAGAGATGTCCGATCCGAGATGGAGATGGTTCACCAAAATAACTGGCCTTCAAGGGCGTCGAGCAAGCGGCAACCACGCAGGAGCTAAACCGCCACCATGTCAAGGACTCCCCACCAAAGAAAGGCAAGTGCGAGCAAAAGCGCAAGTTATTCTGTTTACAATTAAACTGCGACAAGCAATGTTGCACTATGTTGTTGGTGATAAACGTAGAAGAGACTCGCTCGTCCATTGGTGGGATCAACTTCATGCCCTGCACTATGTTACTTCATGGGATTTTACGACGGCCTATTTAGAAAAAAAATTATTTTAAATTCGCAATAACAACAGAGCCTTGTCACTGACGAAGCCTAGCTGTTAATTTAGTTCCGATGTGTGAAGGTGAGCTTAGCTACTCCTGGGATATGACTCATTTGGTTAAACATAATCGCCAGCATCCTAGCAAACACGGATTTTGTCAGGATTTTCTTGCTCAACGCAGATTGTTTAGTTCACGCACGATTTGGCTCTTGCAATAGATAAGTTTAAAGTGGTTGACTGTATATTCTTGGACTGCAAAAAGCAAATGATGGTGTTCCATATCATCTTTTGCGTAGTACATTTCATCCTATGAACTGAATGAATCGGTTTTCGCATTGTTATTACTATTGGCCCTGTAGCTTTATTCAAAAGTACTGTGTAGTTTACCGGATTATAGCGAATGAACGTGATTCCGTATACCTGCAGCTTTATTCGAATTTAATAATATCCTGATGTGCTGATTCAGAAAAGTTTTTCGATGTTAAACAGTGTGTTAACGGCACCTTTACAAGAAAACCTTCATTCCAATTGAATACGTATACCGTAAATTATGCTGCTGTGACAATGGCCGAGGAATATAAATAGCTAGGAGTTTATTTAGGGAGTGGTTAGAGGTTAAATAGGCAGGTTCACACCATAAAAGTTACGGCTGCATATGTTTTTGGCTTTCTGAGACGAAATTTCAGTGAGCCTCCATCTAACTGAAAAGAGCGACCGTATTTCACTCATGTGCGCTCAATCTTGGAGTACGCATGTGTTTTCGTGGGTCCCTACACCAAAGAGCTGGTTGATACTCTTGAAAACACACCGAATATGTCAGTACAATTCGTATTAGGTAATTGGCACGCTCAACTTAGCATGAGAGAAAGTAAAAGTAAACTGAAATGGCAGGACGTGAAAGATGACAGACGAAACCACAGGTTGAACTTTTTTCGTAATATCTATCATTCGAAAACTGGAGTAGAAGGGGAGAAGTATGTCCAAGCGCCATTCTACATATCGCAAAGCGGGACCCCTAGCTTAAAGCAAATTATTAACTTTCCTTTAAAGGTGTCGCCTTGCGCGATTCATTTTATTTTACATCAATACTGCAGTGTAATTATCTTCCACGTATGATTGCATTACTATTTATATTGACAATTTTCAGCACGCTTTGTAGAATTATTTTGTTATTTTGTCTCATATTTAATGCTTAGTGTATGTATCTCCCTTCTGTAATGCATGCAAAGGCAAGCAGGCGTCAAAAAATAAATAAATAAAACAATGAATAAATAAATAAATAAAAATAAATAAATAAATAAATAAATAAATAAATAAATAAATAAATAAATAAATAATCTTCCAGAGCCGCAAGTTTTCCTCCGACGGGTTGAGAACCCTACGCATTCAACCTTGACCAATAAAATATTTATTGCCCTATTCTTTGGAGTATGCAAGGTTTCTGTATGCATGCTACCATTGCTATGTTATTGGTTTGAAACAAATTATGTAACTCTAATTTTACGCCTTTCCTTGCATGAACACAGAGGGATACAACTGCAGCCACCTGAAGCACGGCGTCATTCGCAACGCGTCTACAATTTTTTGAACGTAGTATGACATTAGAAGAAAATTAAGTTCTTTTGAACTATTAAGTGGTGTGGACGTATACTCATGAAAACAACATTAAAATCGATTGAAAATGAAAGTACCTGTTCGCTCCTTCTTAGGATCAGCCCTGCGCAAGATCATCAGAAATGTTGATCGAGTAGAAAATGTCTTTGCAGAAAAAATGGGCAACAACTGGACATACTTTTTTGTGAAGGAGTTATATTAAATGCTCCTGAGTGTTTTGTTGGGAACCTAAACGCTTCGTAAAGGCATTCACGCCGGTTTTATATACATCAAAATTGGTCAAGCAACTGTTATAAAAATAGTTTATGTAGTGGTAGCATGAAAGTGTTCCGGAATATTGCCCTTAAAGAAATTGGCTAAAAGCGGCGCAATTTATCAGTCTGAAATTCAACCCACTAAAGTATGCGCCTTCTGCCGCCCCCCCCCCTCTCCTCTTTCCCGTCTATTACAGGTAAGCGGCCCCACAGAGGATATCAGGACCTGGAAAATACATCTATTCAAGCTCTACAAAAAACTGAATATTTTCTGTGTTCGGCAGTAACAGAGGCACAGCAATTAAAGGAACGACAATTGGTGAGCACTGTTTAATAAATGAATTTTGCTGTCAACTGAGGCTGGTAATTAAGCAAGCCTGCGCTGAAAGCTTGACGGCTGGTGGTTGCGCGCGAGCTCACTTTGATGTGGCTGCATTGGACCCAAAACTGCTGGGTTTGTGCAGCTTCTGCACTGCGCGAATGAGTCATCTGCTTGCTCGACATGCAGTGACCGGCCTCAGTACAGTTAACGTACTGTAGCTGAACTCCAATGCCCGTAGCACGGGCGTATTTCCGGTAGCTTTAGTCCGGCTGGAGTCCGACGACCGCATTTCGGCTGTCCTCCGGCCGCCGTACTTCGGCCGTACACGGGTTGCTTTGGAATGGCCGGAGACCTACGGCTGGAATCTGGCCGTATGACCGTAAGCCGGTCGACTGGCCGACAGACACTGGCTGTTGGACAGCCATGGGAGTACAGCCGTATAAGGCCAAAAGGCCCACATTTATCTTACTTACAATCTTACAACAACCAGCTATGCCCTTATAGACTTTCAATGGGACTCGTTCAGAAAGCTCCAGATGAAAGAGGGAGCCTTATGTGAAGGACTGTGTCTGATAGTTTGAATGCTGTTCGACATGCGGACGATTTCACAATAGTTTGTTATTCCAAATGTCAACGAAGACAAATATAAACGCGATGCCAACGTTAGCTGTTTGCTGTGTACGAATGATGCGTGGCGCCGTCAAGAGAACTAGAAGTGTAGTCATTTTTGTGAAGGCTTTTTTTTATGGGGGAAATGAGTGTACGAGTTTTTCATCTGGTAGCACAGCTACGAACTTGTGCTACATTTTGGCAGGAATGAATAAGCCAGTGAGAGTGACGTCATGGTCCGCATGGATAGCGCGTGTCCCGGAAAATACAACGCAAGTCCTTTTTTGTGGGTTTAGTTTGAAAGCGTTGGTTCTGCTGAGCCACGAATTTGTTGACACCGAACACAACTTGACTTTCGCAAATTGAAAGGTGACACTATTCAGAAGATGTTTAAATGTCATAAGACGCCATTAAATTGGAAGAGCACAAACAGGCGTGGGAAAAATCGGGGAGTGACATTAGGGAAAGCGTTTCTGATTCAGTTTGCAGTGAGCCACAAAACGTTGTCCCTGCAGATTTCGTGTAATTAGTAATATTTGACCCGTCCAGAAGCATAAAAATGCAAGGTACAGATTACTCCGTAAGTTTCTGATAAATTGCTGGTGCGGCTAACCTCGAAGTGGAAACAGGGCAATCATATCTTAATACTCGCTGCTGTGCTCCCCTGTGTGCCCAAACGGATATATGTCTGCGCATACATGCTACGTAACACCGCTGCTGATACACAGTTGCAGAGTATCATAGGCTTGAATTTCCTTGACGTGATGGGCATTTCGGCTTTTGACAGCTTTAATCGATCATTATTAATAGAAAGCTGAATTGGATAGCGCCCAAAGCACCACTTTCAGGAAATTCTTCAAGGTCTTGCGCCAAATCCAACATGCCATAGCCCCAAAGCACTTGGAATGCAGCAGATATGCTGAGTACACCTAGAATATGTTGTTGTCATTATGTCCTATGCAAAAAACACGTGATACCCAGATTCTAATCTGCAAAACAAAAGGTATCGTTTTTTGCCAACGATGAAATAGAAATCATGTGTCTTATATGAAAATAAAAGCCAGCGTATTTACACACAAGACAAAGTTACCTATTGGCATTTGAAATATATACCAAGTAATTCATAGTTTCATTGACCTACATATAAATGGGTCCTGAAAAAATTGTTCTCAGAAACAGACTATAAATGCACTTTGGCTAAAAGCCTTCTTACTGATAAGCGCACTCAGTTCTTGTACCAAACGTTTTTTTCTTCAAATCTCTACAAAAAGGCAAATGATTCGTTTGCGCTAGCACAGAATGTGGAGCAAAAGAACTCTCCATTCCTGCATTCAAAGTGTTGCCGAATACACCACTATACACTATGCTATGCTTATGCCGCACTCTTCCATGCTTCAAATGAGGCATACGGGATTGAGAGCACGCGCATTCTTCTTGTAGGCCATCCTTATCCTTTCTTCAAATATTATCAGAGAAATATTGATTGAATAACAATAAACCGATTGCGTACTTTCTTTAATAATTGGAACATATGCCAAAATAGTTTGCGCTGTATAGTCGCCTGTTGTATAATACCCACTGCGGCGTTTTTGCAGTATTTCGGGGGTTTCGCTTGAGTTGCAAACCTTTCCACTTGTGTCTCTTAAAATGTCTGTCGCAAAGTGTAATTAACATTAGTTTTACCTTCTGTGTTTTTGTTTTCTCGGTTATTGTAAGTAAACTTTTTAAACCACCCTTGTTAGGCCTATGAATAGACATAATTGTCTCTCTCACCATTAGAAAACGCTGCCAAACACGCAAACATTATTCATATTGTGCTTCGGGCATGTTGACCATAGTTAATTTTTAAGCATAGGGTTAGGCCTAACCTGGGGCTAGTGGCTTTGCGCATATCTCTTTACTGCTCGCTTGCAGCCGTTATTCTGACAAATTAAAATGTTGACATCGCAGTGAACGGCGCATCTTCAATCCGCAAAATACACGTGGTACAACCAAGTGCTTTCATCGTAGAACGGAAAGATATAAATAAAAATATTCCCCTTTAAAAGTCACAAGAAGCAGACTGCGTAAAATACAGCATGTAGTAGGGCTCAGTTCTGTGAAACACCGTTTGCTCCATCCAAGGTGCTAAAAGTGTTATTGCAATCAAATAATTTTGAAAGTAATAAATTATAATATATCAGAAAAAGCAGCCGCTCAAATAGTTAAAAACTGGAAAACTGTGTTACCCGAGTAATCATCGCTGAGAGGCTATATTAAGGGTGGGCGAATCATTTTAATGGTAAGTATAAAAGAGGCTATATCACCGGTAACAAAGAAATCAGCGGCGGTCTTTAAGTAAATAAAGGCGCATAAAATAACAAACGTTTTGTGAAGAAACTTAGGCTCCTTTTAGAGTCCCTGTCAACATTTGCAAAAAACGTTTATGCTTCGCCCAGTGAACAAAGCCTACGTATCAAATTTCTTGAGTATCCTTAAGGTAAATAGAGTTTTAACGAGCAAGCAATATTACCTTAACGAACATCCTAGCTTAGTCGACATACAGGCAACCCTAGAAGGCGGCTTCCTGAAATAAAACCGGCAGCGTCAGAAACTATCCGCTTTTACACCTGATCCTGCCTGCGCCGCAACGCCTTATTTGGCAGTGAATACTTTCTTTCGCTTCTTTCTACGGAATCTTTTGCAGAATGTGGGCTCCTTCTTTTTCTGGTTATTTTGGGTATATTTCATTAAACGCATCGCACAAATAGTCATTGCATGCCCGCAACCGGCCCTCGACGTGTATTTTAAAATAAAATGCAATACGCTACTCGCAAAATGCAATACACTACTCGCATAATATACTACTCAATAGGAACAATAGGAAGAATAGGCTACTCAACAATCGACACTAAGGCTTTCGTAGGAACATTTTTACGGTCACACAGACACGGAATACGAAGAATAGGCCACTCAATAATCAACAGCATGGATATCGTGAGAACTTTGCTACGGTGACAGAGCTGCACAAAACTACTTATGATCTCACATCCGCTATCAACTGGCAACTTCAAGCAGATGTAATTTCTTTGGACTTTGAAAAATCTTTTGAGCAGGTGTCGTATACAAAACTAATACTTAAGATAAAATCAGTCTTGTAAAATGCTTATTTGATCGATTGGATTCAAGAGTATCGGTTACCTAGGCGCCAAATGGTATGAATTCAAGAAGGAAGTTCCTGACCCACCTAAGTAGAGTCTGGAACACCCCAATGCTAGTTTTAGGAAGACACTTTCTAATATTTGTCAGTAATATACCCTGCAACATACCCATATAAGTAAAACTATTTGCGGATGACTGCATATTGTACCATGAAATCAAAACTTCCAGCGACCAAACTACTCTAAACTCATCAATACACCAATTACAGGAATTGTGCTTAACATGGCAAATGACAATAAATTTAAAGAGAATGGCTGCGACGACTGTAAATCGAGAAAAACATCCATTCAAATTGCAATACATTGTCAAAATTCAATAAATAAAGGGAGTACCTACGCACATTGTGAATAAGGCAATTAAAAAAATGGATATCTTATATAAACCCCCGGCAAATCATAGCGCGTAATTAAGCAATTAGCATACAAATATCCATCAGGCCTGTGTAAAAATATGCAGCAGCAGTTTGGGATCCCTACACACAATCTAACAATGATAGGAGAGAAAATGTACAGAGGAAAGCTAACAGAGAAAGCAAACTTGCAAAAATTACAGGCCCAACGTTAGTGGGATAGGTTAAAGTTATACTATCTCCTATATTATCATAAACTCGGCCTACCCAAAAGTAAGTACATTGAACCGATCCAACGGCGGTCAACCCGGTCATACTACTAAAAAAAAGTCGAGGATTTTTTATGTCGCAGAGGTGCTTTCAAGCAGTCCCTTTTCCCGCACACAGCAGCTGATTGGTATGCTTTACCTTTTAACACGGTTGACTGGAGCTCTGTACCTGCGTTCCTGAAAGAACTACTATAATTGTTTTTTTTTTCAGTTTGCGTTGCAGTGAAAAAGTTTCCAACTGTTTCTCTGATGTTTTACATTGCAGCGAGTAGGTTGGGCCCTACTTAGTACATCGTTGGTATAAGCTTGTCATTCCATGTCTTCCCAGGCAGCACAGGACTGTTCGGCCTAAAACAGGCCGGTGTACTTTGGCCGGTGATTTTCTGTCCGGCCGTTTTCCGGCAGCCATGTTCGGCCCATGTCCAAATGTAGGCCTTTTGGCCGTATACGGCCGTACTCCCATGGCTGTCCAACGGCCAGTGTCCGTCGGCCAGTCGACCGGCTTACGGTCATACGGCCAGATTCCAGCCGTAGGGCTCCGGCCATTCCAAAGCCACCCGTGTACGGCCGAAGTACGGCCGCCGGAGGACAGCCGAGATGCGGTCACCGGACTCCAGCCGGACTAAAGCTACCGGAAATACGGCCGTGCTACGGGCATTGGAGTTCAGCCACAGTACGTTAACTGTACTGAGGCCGGTCACTGCATGTCGAGCAAGCAGATGACTCATTCGGGCAGTGCAGAAGCTGCACAAACCCAGCATTTTGGGTCCAATCCAGCCACATCAAAGTGAGCTCGCGCGCAACCACCAGCCGTCAAGCTTTCAGCGCAGCCTTGCTTAATTACCAGCCTCAGTTGCAAGCAAAATTCATTTATTAAACAGTGCTCACAAATTGTCGTTCCTTTATTTGCTGTGCCTCTTTTACTGCCGAACACAGAAAATATTCAGTTTTTTGTAGAGCTTGAATAGATGTGTTTTCCAGGTCCTGATATCCTCTGTGGGGCCGCTTACCTGTAATAAACGGGAAAGAGGAGGGAAGGGGGGGGGGGGGCGGAGGGCGCATACTTTAGTGGGTTGAATTTCAGAGAGATAAATTGCGCCACTTTTAGCCAATTTCTTTTAGGGCAATATTCCGGAACACTTTCATGCTATCACTACATAAACTATTTTTATAACAGTTGCTTGACCAATTTTGATGTATATAAAACCGGCGTGAATGCCTTTACGAAGCGTTTAGGTTCTCAACAAAACACTCAGGAGCATTTAATATAACTCCTTCACCAAAAAGTATCTCCAGTTTTTGCCCATTTTTCTTGCAAAAACATTTTCTACTCGATCAACATTTCTGATGATCTTGCGCAGGGCTGATCCTAAGAAGGAGCGAACAGGTACTTTCATTTTCAATCGATTTTAATGTTGTTTTCATGAGTATACGTCCACACCACTTAATAGTCCAAAAGAACTTAATTTTCTTCTAATGTCATACTACGTTCAAAAAATTCTAGACGCGTTGCGAATGACGCCCTGCTTCAGGTGGCTGCAGTTGTATCCCTCTGTGTTCACGCAAGGAAAGGCGTAAAATTAAAGTTACATAATTTGTTTCAAACCAATAACATAGCAATGGTAGCATGCATACAGAAACCTTGCATACTCCAAAGAATAGGGCACCAAATATTTTATTGGTCAAGGTTGAATGCGTAGGGGTCTCAACCCGTCGGAGGAAAACTTGCGCCTCTGGAAGATTATTTATTAATTTATTAATTAATTTATTTATTTATTTATTTATTTTGTTATTTATTTATTTATTTCTATTCATTTATTTATTCATTGTTTTATTAAATTTATTTGATGCCTGCTTGCCTTTGCATGCATAACAGAAGGGAGATACATAACACTAAGCATTAAATATGAGACAAAATAACAAAATAATTCTACAAAGCGCGCTGAAAACTGCCAATATAAATAGTAATGCAATCATACGTGGAAGATAATTACACTGCAGTATTGATGTAAAATAAAATGAATCGCGCAAGGCGTCACCTTTAAAGGAAAGTTAATAATTTGCTTTAAGCTAGGGGTCAAGCTTTGCGATATGTAGAATGGCGCTTAGACATACTTCTCCCCTTCCACTCCAGTTTTCGAATGATAGATATTACGAAAAAAGTTCAACCTGTGGTTTCGTCTGTGATCTTTCACGTCCTGCCATTTCAGTTTACTTTTACTTTCTCTCATGCTAAGTTGAGCGTGCCAATTACCTATTACGAATTGTACTGACCTATTCTGTGTGTTTTCAAGAGTATCAACCAGCTCTTTGGTGTAGGGACCCACGAAAACACATGCGTACTCCAAGATTGAGCGCACATGAGTGAAATACGGTCGTTCTTTTCAGTTAGATGGAGGCTCACTGAAATTTCGTCTCAGAAAGCCAAAAACATATGCAGCCGTAACTTTTATGGTGTGAACCTGCCTATTTAACCTCTAACCACTCCATAAAGAAACTCCTAGCTATTTATATTCCTCGGCCGTTGTCACAGCAGCATAATTTACGGTATACGTATTCAATTGGAATGAAGATTTTCTTGTAAAGGTGCCGTTAACACACTGTTTAACATCGAAAAAGTTTTCTGAATCAGCCCATCAGGATATTATTAAATTCGAATAAAGCTGCAGGTATACGGAATCACGTTCATTCGCTATAGTCCGGTAAACTACACAGTACTTTTGAACAAAGCTACAGGGCCAATAGTAATAACAATGCGAAAACCGATTCATTCAGTTCATAGGATGAAATGTACTACGCAGAAGGTGATATGGAACACCATCATTTGCGTTTTTGCAGTCCAAGAATATACAGTCAACCACTTTAAGCTTATCTATTGCAAGAGCCAAATCGTGCGTGAACTAAACAATCTGCGTTGAGCAAGAAAATCCTTACAAAATCCATGTTTGCTAGGATGCTGGCGATTATGTTTAACCAAATGAGTCATATCCCAGGAGTAGCTAAGCTCACCTTCACACATCGGAACTAAATTAACAGCTAGGCTTCGTCAGTGACAAGGCTCTGTTGTTATCGCGAAGTTAAAATAATTTTTTTCTATATAGGCAGTCGTAAAATCCCATGAAGTAACATAGTGCAGGGCATGAAGTTGATCCTACCAATGGACGAGCGAGTCTCTTCTACGTTTATCACCAACAACATAGTGCAACATTGCTTGTCGCAGTTTAATTGTAAACAGAATAACTTGCGCTTTTGCTCGCACTTGCCTTTCTTTGGTGGGGAGTCCTTGACATGGTGGCGGTTTAGCTCCTGCGTGGTTGCCGCTTGCTCGACGCCCTTGAAGGCCAGTTATTTTGGTGAACCATCTCCATCTCGGATCGGACATCTCTGCCGGGTCGATGTCTCCAATGCTCTCCATTTCTTGAGGGGGCGAATAGCCTCGAGCTGATGCGTCGACGAAGCCGGCGGCAGAGGCGTGGTAGCGGCGATGACTGGCGATGCTTAGCTCACACGTCGGTGTGGCACAGTGTTCTTGTGGCAATAAATAACATTTCGATGGACCTAAAAGGTTCCCTGCTAATGTCCAGTGAGTCCTTGCACCTTGCCCGTTCACCGAGAACACTCATTACTGTTTGAACAAACGATGTTCGTTCATTTAAAACGTAGAAACACTGAGCGTATGAAAAACGCGTCCCCGTCGTTCGGCTCCCTAACGGCTTTTTCTACCCCCAGGAAAAAAACCGGTCGGTCTCCTTCCTAACACGTCTGTGCATGAATTCTCGGCGCCCAGGCGCGTGCCGTTGTTCGGCTGTATGCCGTTTGCCGAAAAAATGACGTATAACCAGATACCTTACGTAGGCCGGTCTCCTCTCGAACACCGGATGCCAAATATTCTGTGGCCATTCGCTTGCCGTAATTCGGCCGAGGACAGCTAACCGAATGAAAAACGTATATTCTGGGGCCGTACGTCGGCCGGTATCCTTCATAACACTGGTTGCCCGAAGAAACAAATATTCTACCGCCGGACACGCGGTTCACCGTTGAAACAACGAATGCACGGCAGCCGCGCTCCGGCCGGTCTCCTTTCGACCACCAACTGCCGCAAGAATACGCATATTCTGTGGCCGGTCGCTTGCCGTGCTTCGGCCGATTACCGCTTCGCGAAGAAAAAACGGATGCCCTAAGGCCGTACTTCGGCCGTTCTCTTTCTCAACATCGGCAGCCGTAAGAGAACTGAATATCTGGCAGCCTGTTAGCTGCCGTTGTGCGTCCGGACAATGGGCGGACGGAAAAATACGGAAGCGCTGGTTGCCGAATGTTGGCCGTTCAACGCATGATCAGTGGCTGCCAGAACCTGGATGCTGGCCGGACATGTCAGAAAGCGGCCGTAGACGGGCCGGTCTTGGGGCACACTTTCTGTGCCGCCTTACGCGCATGAAAATCTACATACATCCGTCATCGTTGGGCACTTCACTCAACACGACACTTCTGTATACCGCCTAGCTCTTTCTAAACAGCCCTATTCGTCTTACTTAATGTATGTCCACACATTCGCTCCAACATGGAAGATAACACAAAGAAACAGCTAAAAACTTGTTAGGAGAAAACGGCGACTTGTAAACATAAGACCTGCGAAATACAAAACTTGGCAGTCGCGCGTATGAGACAAGAAAGGTGGGCGCCGTGCGAATTCCGTAGGCACACTTAATACTCTTCTCACCTGTTGAACTAACAAACAAACAGTAAACCGAACAAACGTCCATCCTATTTTTTCTGTGAAACGAACGATAGCACAGGTAAAGGCAAAATATCATCAATTATTAACAAAGAGGACTTGCAGACTACATATTCGCTATCGTACATGCTTACAAAGAAAGAACAGAGTCTGCCGAATATCAGCAGTCGTGGGAAACTGTCGCCAACCCGACGCATTCGCAGAACTGCACACCCGCTTGCTCTCCCCGTCCGCGGCATCCCTGGCACCCCTGCTAGTGTATTTGTACTTCGAGCAGCGGCGTGCAGCGGAAACATTTCTTCTCAACTCCTCGTTTTCCTCAGACCCCCAACCCCGAGTTGGCTGCGTGCAGCTTAAACATTTCTTCTCAACTCCTCGTTCCCTCAGACCCCCAACCCCGAAGTGGCTGCCGTATTTAATCTTCAAGACAAAACCTTACTTCGGCGAAAAGGAGCCGAGGAAACGGATTTCAGCAGTCACATACATAGCGTGATTTGCGGAAAAATCATCCTTTTCATAGGAACGTGGG